>JAGFNX010000310.1:0-178748 GCA_017657125.1 Scopulariopsis brevicaulis
GATACGAAGAGGGTTGACTTTGCGGCCCCTGAGAACGCGGCTGAGAAGAGCGACCCTATGCCCCGCAAACCAGCCCCTCCCCCTCGGAGAGTATCGATTAAGAATTTCGCGCCTCCGGTCCCGAGCGGGCCCGTTCCCTTTGTCAGATACGGCATCCGCCGCACGAACTCGCTCCCGGACAGACTGGGCCAAGCTCATTCCGTCCGGCCACCGGGCGCCATGGTCCCGGCACAGATCCCCCTCATGTCCCTCACCGGGGGCACTGGGGTCGAGGAAACGAAGCACGCCGACGACGACGACCAAGACAGGCTGTCGACGCTCGCAGCCGTGATCCTCCTCATCGTGTCCACTGGCCTGGTGGCCCTCTGCGCCGAGTTCGTCGTCGACTCCATCAACGAGGTGGTGGAACAGGGCGCCGTAAAGGAGGCCTTTATCGGGCTCATCATCCTCCCGATCGTGGGCAACGCGGCGGAGCACGTCACCGCCATTACTGTGGCGCTCAAGAACAAGATGGACCTGGCGATTGGGGTGGCGGTTGGCAGCTCGATACAGATTGCGCTGTTCGTGACGCCGCTGGTTGTTATTCTGGGGTGGGCGATGGGCAAGGAGATGACGCTTTACTTTACGCTGTTCGAAACGGTTTGTCTGTTCGTCTCGGCGTTTATCGTCAATTTCTTGGTGTTGGACGGGAGGAGTAATTATCTGGAGGGGGCGCTGTTAATGTGTACGTATGTTATTATTGGGGTTGTGGCGTTTTATTATCCCAATGTCGGGGATACGAGTGCTTGGGGGCAGGGGGGTTAACGGGTGTATGGGTGGAAGAGGCAATAGTGATTTTTGGGGCTTGGACCTCGTCTTTCCCTCGTCTCATGCTGGTTAGATACATCATGGTGATGGATGAGACGGGAGGAGAGCAGAGAAGGAATGTGTTTGGTCGGCTCATTACTGCAACTTGGAGTCTGCGTTGTTGGATTTCGTTCTCCTAGATGCTTTGCGTCTTGGCACACTCGCTCCGGTAGTTTATGAAACACATCACATCAATGTGGCGTTCTTCCCTGGAGAAATTGGGGATCTTGGGGGCGTACGGTAACCCTCGGGAAAATGCCCGGCGTGATTGGGATATCGAGGTGGACAGTCGAGTCCAGCTACACCATCCTATACTCCAGACCTTTCTTTAGCAAAAGAGAGCCAAGAGACGGGACGACATAACTGTTACTGATAGTATAGGTCCGGAAGCACTCGTTATATCTCCATACGCGTGTGGTATCTCCGTGCCACGAGAGGATGTCCCAGCCTCAACGTAGTACGTAGGTAGACTCAATTATAGCCTCGAACAGCCTTTGAGTACATGCAAGACCTTTTTAAATCACCTAGGTACCGGAAACGCCACGAAGACCCGTCTTCGCACCCCCGTTCGTAGGCCCCTGCGTACAGCCGCATCCATTTGTGCTGCCGGCGAGGGCATCGACACCATTCACGCCACTCCCTTCCTCCCCTGTTGACCCAAGACAGCTTAGTGATTACAAAGCAGTGAGAGCATGCTTGATCACCAGAACCGCTTGGCAAGTGAGAAGGTTCATGCGTGAGGCCATCACGAGGTCCGCTTACACTTCAACCCCCGGTCACACCACCACCCCCAAACCTTCCTCCTCACAGCTTACACGACCCACCCGAGGACCATTTATATACCAGACACCCCTATAGGCCCCAAATGGAAAAAGCAAGGGCAGCGTAGCTCAATGGTAGAGCACAGCGTTTGTTTATAAAGCGAAAACAGCGTGATTTCATATAGCGCTTGGGTTGTGGGTTCGAATCCCACCGCTGCCAATCTTTTGACGCCGAGACACGATTTTTCGATTTCGAATCAGATGTCTGATTACGAGGGGGAGGATAGGGCTAAGTAGATGGCATCGGCCTCTGGTAGTAGTCTGGTCCTCTTTGACAGGGGAGGGGTTGCCTTTGGCCTGTAGGAGGGAGGGATGGCTTGCGCTTGCAGTCTGGCGTTGGGTGAGGATTGGTTGCGACTTGGTTGTCAGGGGTCTGGTTCGTGAGTGCTGCCAGTGGAAAAAGGTTGAGGAGCGGGCTCAAAATGCTCAGTCCTTTGCCCGACGCGCGGCGTCAAGGGCATCGGAAAAGCAGGCGTCCTCGTCCATGAGGGGCCCCCGATGGCGATAGTGTTGTAGCGGAGCCAGTACTCGCCCCAGAGTTTGTTATCAGGATGGATATATAGGGGTGTTTGTGAGCTGGGGGCAATGTGTCAATTCAAGACACGAGGCCAGTGTAGAGCGAGTAAGCAAATGGAGCTTGCAATAGACACCTAAAGTCTTTGCTGGAGGAGGAAGAAGAGAATGCGAAGTCCAGAGGCTGTCGTCTGCCTAAAGTGTCGTCCATATTAGGTACGTACCCGCATGCACCACTCCACTCGTCCAAGCCTCTCCGCGTGCGGCCGCGGATGGTCACCAGGCAGCTCTTCGACATTTACGTGAAACTATCGACCTGTCCGGAAGTCTGTCCTGTTTCACGCCCTACAAGGGAGTGTAGAAGGAAATCCGTGCAATTCGGACGCTGCTTGACCCGGGGTGGCCCCTCAACTGGCACCGAGCCCGCGGCGCACCGGCCCCACCGCGCCGACCTCAGGGTGCCCCGCCGTTTTCGTCCTGCGTGGCTGCGGCCGTCGACGCCTCGCTAGCGCCGTCAGGTGGAATGTATCCTGCAGGTGGGAGGCGCTGAACTTTCTGTCCTCCCCGCGCCCTGCGCTCTTTCGACGCCAGACATATCTGGGGTGGATTGGCCACATGAGTATCGATCATTACGACTACCCAGCGGTTGTTAGTTCATCGATTGGCCGTGATGGCGCAGAAGTATGAGGCCAGAGTCAGTTTAGGATGAGGTCCAGCATGGTGAGGGTTTCAATTCCCACACGACAAAGAGGGCGGGGGACGGCGCCAGGCAACCCCCCTGGCCGTTGGTGACTGGTACGCGGCGTCCGGGGCGCAGCCCACCGCAAGCAGCCCGCCAAGGAATCCCCACAGCGCCCCATAAAACAAGCGACGTCGTCCCACTCGAGCTCCCCCTCCATTCCCCTCCAAACACCGGACAACCTCTCCAACCTACGACAAGAGAACCCACGGATCGAACCGACTTGAGACTATACCGTCTTCCCACCTATTTGAAATAGATAAAGGCACAGAATTGGTCTAGTTGTCCTGCACTAGGACCATGTGCTTCGGATCGAAGAAGGAGGACGGCGGCGCGCTGGGGGCGCGGCCGGCGCGAAGCAGTTCTGAGGGCCGCGATGACAAGGTCGCGCATACGCCGCGACGGGACTACGCTACGCCGTCTGGGTCTCCTCCGGCTCAGCAGCAGAATGAATACGCGCCTCCCTCCGGACCCCCGCCCGCGCAAGGGTCGAGGCAGTATGCTCCTCCTGCTGGGTCCCCGCCGGCCCAGCAGAGCGAATATGGACCTCCGTCGGGTCCTCCGCCGGGCCAGCAGCAGAACGCATACGCGCCTCCCTCCGGACCCCCGCCCGCGCAAGGGTCGGGGCAGTATGCTCCTCCTACTGGGTCTCCGCCGGCTCAGCAGAGCGAATATGGACCTCCTTCGGGTCCTCCGCCGGGCCAGCAGCAGAGCACATACGCACCTCCCTCTGGACCGCCGCCTGCGCGAGAGTCTGAGCAGTACGCTCCTCCTTCCGGGTCACCACCGCTCTCATCGCGGAACCCGTACGCAGCTCCCCCTGGGCCACCTCCCGCGCAGCAGTCTGAGCAGTTCGCCCCTCCCTCTGGCCCGCCGCCTCAACAGACCTACGCACCTCCCGCTGGCCCTCCCCCGACCCAACAGCAAAGCGAGTACGCACCCCCTTCGGGTCCCCCGCCGGCCCAGCAGGACACATACGCACCGCCGCCAGGACCACCGCCCGCGCAACACTCCCAGCAGTACGCCCCTCCCCCCGGGCCTCCCCCCTCTGAAGACCCCCCGCAGTACGCTCCCCCTCTCGGTCCGCCCCCTTCGCAAGACTACGCGCCCCCGCCTGGCCCCCCACCGCAGTCCAAGCCCGAGCACGACTGGGAGACGGCCGTCCCCGACACGTCCCTCTTCCCCCCGCCGCCCGCCTTCTTCAACGGCTGGGACCGCAGTCCCTCCAGCAACGCAACAGAGCAAGAAGCGACGCGCGGCACCCAGTGGTGCAAGGACAACCCGCTCACTAACCCCACAACCCTTGACCCGCCCGCGCTCTCCGCGCTGCGGAACAACGACATCCAGCTCATGCAGCCGTGGGGCTTCACCGGCCGTCTGCAGCGCGTGCGCCAGGGGTCCTGGGATCTGGCGACTGACAAGCGGGCGCCGGACGCCTGCGTCATCGGGTACCCGCCGCTCTACGCACCGACTCTCCACTCGCCGCTTGCGACGGGGCGGCGGCACACGGTCTACTACGAGGTGCACGTGCGGGGCGCCAGCTCCTCGGAGGTGTCGGTGGCCCTGGGCTTCACGGCGCTTCCGTACCCCAACTTCCGGATGCCGGGGTGGCACCGGGGGAGCATGGCGGTGCACGGAGACGACGGGCACCGGTACGTCAACGACACGTGGGGCGGGCTGTCGTTCACGCAGCCGTTCCGGGCTGGGGAGACGTACGGCGTCGGCATGACGTTCGAGGCGGCCAACGGGCGCATCGCCGTCGAGTGCTTCTTTACGAGGAACGGGGTGCTGGACGGGAAGTGGGACTTGCACGAGGAGCAGGACTCGGACGTTCTGCTGCCGGTTACGGGGCTGGAGGGGTTCCACGATGTGAGCTGTGCGGTGGGGACGTTTAGGGGGGTTGAGTGCGAAGTTGTGTTTGAGCCGTCGCGGTGGAGGTATCGGCCGGAGTGATTCGGTGGCTAGCCTCCGTACGGGCTTTCGCGGTGGTGGTGTTTGAGGGGGCGGAGGCGCGTGTAAGCTTTAATTGTAGCAGTATTATTGAACCCCGCGTCTTTACTACCGGACTGCACCTTGGATTGCGCCTCGCCTATCCCGGCCCTTCATCTCCGTGATATCCGTGATACCCAGAAGGATGGTAAGGAATCACCACTAGTCACCGAGGGCCATACCAGATCGGCACTTCGGGTAACCTAAAGAGAAAGCAGTCGTATGCATGCGTCCGACAGACGACAATCCTTTCGTCCGGAGGGGCTTGCATACATCCCATCCCGGCCAATCCGGGGAGAAGAGGCCCGGAGGATACCGTCGGCGGTCGGAAGGCGGGTCGCTTCACTGGCGGAGTGTCGGGGTCCCCCGCTAACAGTTTTCCCGCGACCCCAAATCCACTGTGGAGACCCTCCTCAGGCCAGCATCCCCGCTAGGCCCAGGCCCAAGGTAAAAATTCCTTTCCCAGAGCTACGGGGTCAGGAGCTTCCCACACGTCATTCCCCTCGCGCAGGAACACATCCTCGCAACCCAATCCGTTTCAACTCGCTCGCCCCATCCGAGTTCCATTCCCTCACTGGAACCCGAGTCCATTGGAACCCGGCGCGCACACGAACCACCGCTGGGCTCAGTCCCATCCCAGCCAACACCCCGACCCTACCCGACGCCGTCGAAGACCACACGCAAGATGGCACTCCGCGCGCGCCCCGGGCAGCTCACGCTGCGCCGCGTCCGCGGGCCGCTGACCCCCGCGTCGGTCCTCGGCCGCACGCAGCTGCGCTTCGCGTCCGACGAGCCGCGGCCGCCGACCAACGAGGAGAAGACGGGGAGGAGCTTCCGCGGGCAGATGATGGGGAGTATCGCGCACCGACTGAGGCGCGAGAGGGAGGAGCTGGACCGGTGGGCTGAGTTCCAGGAGAAGAGGTCTGCGGGGCGGAACTGGGGGTTGACCTTTGGTGGGTGCTCCCGATGCTCAACGTAGCTTCCTTGGTTGTTTGTGCTGGGGAGGGAGGGGGAGACGCTGTTGTCGCTAACGGTTTCTTGTTCGGTATAGCCTTCCTCTTCGCGACTGGCGTGTCGTACTACCTAGGAACCCTCTACCCCCGCGAGCCCGAGCCCAACTCGACGCTGCCCTTGAACGACACGGTCCCCCCGCGCCACCTCGCCAACGTCGAGAACCTGCAGGCCGCGTGGGCTGACTTCGTCGAGCTCCTCGGCAAGGAGCACGTCAGCACCACCGACAACGACCTGGAGCACCACTCCACCTCCGCCTGGTCCTCCCACCCCGCGAAGCCCGATGAGCGGCCCTTCCTAGTCGTCTACCCCTCCTCGACGGAGGACGTATCGGCAATCATGAAGATCTGCCACCAGCGCCGGCTGCCCGTCGTGGGCTTCAGCGGCGGGACGAGCCTCGAGGGGCAGTACACGCCCACCCGCGGCGGCGTGTGCGTTGATTTCGGCCGCATGAACAAGGTGGTGGCGCTGCACAAGGAGGACCTCGACGTTGTGGTGCAGCCCGCGGTCGCGTGGGAGTCCCTGAACGACCAGCTGGCGGAGCACAACCTGTTCTTCCCGCCGGACCCGGGCCCGGGCGCCATGATCGGCGGCATGGTGGGGACCGGCTGCTCCGGGACCAACGCGTATCGGTACGGCACCATGCGCGAGTGGGTTCTCAACCTGACGGTTGTGCTGGCGGACGGTACCGTCATCAAGACGCGGCAGAGGCCGCGCAAGAGCTCGGCCGGCTACGACCTGACCAAGCTCTTCGTCGGCTCCGAGGGGACCCTCGGCCTCGTCACGGAGGCGACACTGAAGCTGACGGTGCGCCCCCCGCACACTAGCGTCGCCGTCGCGTCGTTCCCCACTATCCGGCACGCGGCGAGCTGCGTCGCCAAGGTGGTCGGCGAGGGCGTCCCCATCGCGGCGGTGGAGCTCCTCGACGACAACCAGATGCGCTGCATAAACGCCGCGGGCACCACGCAGCGCGAGTGGGCCGAGGCGCCGACCCTCTTCTTCAAGTTCGGGGGCACGGCGGCGGGGGTCAAGGAGCAGGTGGGGCAGGTGAAGGGGATGGCGCGGGCCGCGGGCGGCAACACTTTTGAGTTTGCCAAGAGCGAGGAGGAGCAGCATGATCTCTGGAGCGCGAGGAAGGAGGCGCTCTGGAGCGCCATGGGGAGCGCGGGGGAGGGGCAGAGGGCGTGGACGGGGGATGTTGCGGTGCCGATGAGCAGGCTGCCGGACATCATCGAGGAGACGAAGGAGGGGATGGCGAAGAGTGGGTTGTTTGGGACGATTGTGGGCCACGTCGGGGACGGGAACTTCCATCGTGTGTAGCCCTGGAAGCCTTCTTTTATATCCTGGAACCTTTGCTAACGGGTGTAGTGATCCTCGTCTATAATGACCAGCAGAGGAAGAAGGCGGAGGATCTGGTGCACAAGATGGTCAAGAGGGCTGTCGAGCTCGAGGGGACGGTCACGGTGAGTTTGGAACCCGTCTGGGTGCGGGATGAGGATGTGTGGCTGACTTGGACAGGGCGAGCACGGAGTTGGTCTCGTGAAGAGGGATTACCTCCCCCACGAGCTGGGCGAGACGACGGTCGACGCCATGCGCAAGGTATGTTTTAGCCCTCGGTTTCCCCCACATGCCTTTCCACTCCCGTCTGCACCGCCTAGCCCGGGCGTCAGCCCGACTCGTCCAGGTGGAGATACCGGGACTAACAAGACACAGATAAAACAAGCGTTCGACCCGCTTTGCCTCCTGAACTGCGACAAGGTGGTCCGGATGCAGAAGCCCAAGAAGGGCGAGGTGGCCGAGTGGTAGGTTACGACCTGCTCTGTACAGGCCGGGGGGAAGGAGTCCCTCGCGATGGGGTGAAAATAGCCGCCAATATATGGCGGGCGTGTGTCATTAGGATTGGACTTGTCCAGTCACGGGTTTTCTTTACATATGTAGGACTAAATAGGAGAGGATTCACAAGCCAAGGGGAAACTTACGCCACTCTTCGAGGACTTTCCAGGCACCATTGACAACGTTATTATATTAGACTATGATTGAGAAGGATATACGAACAGCCCACACAACGTCAGGCGCGCCCAACTAAGGGCTTACACGGCCAAGTAAGCCATGACGACCAACACACCCACCGCCCACACACCAACCCCGCTCCTCGCCGCCGCACCCTTCTCACCCTCGTCATCCCCGGCACCCTCGCCCGGCCTACACAAGCGCACTCCCCGAAGCCCCCACCGTCCCAGGCACATCCCTAAAGCTCGTCCTATCACACTCCCCCGCCTCGTCCCTCCCAACCAGGAAACTCTCGGGCGGGCCCAGATAACTCGGCCTCAGGCCACCCAGATCCACCACGATCTTCTGCACAATAATAGAGGGGAGAAGCGCCCAGATCCTCAGGGTATACTCGCCCTCCTTCTCAACCTCAAACGACGAAGTGGTGATGTCGCTCCGGAGGCCCCAGACCGCGTCCGCGACGGAATCATCCCACTGAGCCGGCATGTCCCCGCCGTCCGTGTCGCCCACGGGCGTCACGCGCTTCGGCTCCGGCTCCCCAGAGGAAGGGTACAGCGCAACAGCGTACTCCAGCGGGTTGAAATCCCCCAGGTAGTTATGCGACGGCGAGATGTAAAGCGTCACGTTCGCCGTAGTGTTTGTGTACAGATACACGCTGTACTCCAGCGCCGGCGCCTCCTCCAGGTCCAACTTCTCGATGCCGTAGGGGACTAGGCCGACGCCGCTCCCGGTGCGGCCGTAGTTCTTGAAGGTGTGGTACGTGACGTTCTCCGCGGCGTACGAAGCAGAAGAGTTGGAGGGGAAGGAGAGGGAGGGGGAGGAGGACGGGGGGACGATGCGCTGGTAGTGGGCTCCTTCAATGGAGACGACGCCGTCGGACTCGACGAAGCCTTCGAAGTCGGAGGGTGGGGCGGCGCGGTTGTTGACCGGGACGAGAAGGCGGCCCTCGCGGTAGCCGTACTTGTCGAAGCCCCTGCACGGCGTCGTGACGTTGATGTAGACCATATCGTTGAAATCCTCGGGTGCAGCCTCCCAATCCACCGAAACCAGCACCCTCTCATCACCCTCCTCGCCCCCGACAGTCCCACTCCCCTTCGACAACTTCAGCCACGAGAACTCCGGGCTCGCGTTCCATTCGCAAACCTCCGTCCCGCGCGAGAAGACGTCAAAGTAGCGGCTCGGGACACCGAGGGGCTCCAGGGGCGGGAGCTCGAGGTCCGAGGACGAATTGGGGTGCCACTGGTCGTCGCCTGGTACCGTGGCGTTGGAGCCCTCGGCGCCGAAGCCGACGTGGCCGGCGACGGAGGGGAGGGTGTTCTGGACGAAGCGCATTGCGGGGAGGGAGTTGCGCATTGGTTGTTGCCAGTAGCCGTCGTGGTTGAGGTGTGTTTCTGGGCGTGTTAGTGGGTTGCCTAGAGAGGATGGAAAGAGGGCTAGGGGTAAGGGGAGGGCCAGGGGAGGGGGAGGGAAGGGACTCACGGTCGAGCATGCGCGCCCACTTCCCGTCAAGCATCTCATCCCACTCCACCGTCAGATTCGCATCCTCATACAACAGCTCAATCCCCTCAAACAGCACATCATTCGCCGAGTTCCTCTTCTGATTAGCATACAGAGCGTTCCTCGCCGCCCCGATGTTAACCTTGTGCACAATTTCGCCCGCCGTAACCGGATGCAACACCGTCTGGAAGAACGCGGGCTTATACTCCTCCCCGAGTGCCTCGTACACGGAGGCAGCGTCCCGCCTCAGCTCGTCCCACTGCGCCAGCACGGCCTCCGCCTCGCCGTAGTTGACGACGCTGTACACGTGCGGCTCGAGGAGCTCGTACTTTCGCCGCGCGGCGTACATCCCGTATTTCGTCACGATATCCGCAATGTCCGACGCGGGAGCCGAGGCGCCGAACTCGCGCGCCGCCCACGCCTCGAGCCACTCGCCCGTGCTGTCAATGTCCCACTTATCCGCGTCGTACGCGATGTCGAGGAAGTGAGACAGCGGCAGCTCAAGCGGCTTCAGGTCGCCGACGTTAACGACCCATATGCGGTCCGCGCCGCGGGACCGCGCGAGGTGCATCTGCTCGGCCGTCTTCTCGAGCTGGATCGTGTTGATCCACTTATACGACCGCGGGCCACCCACATAATCAAAGTGGTAGTATACCCCAGCACCACCAGCCCTATCCGTCTCGTTGGCGAGCGGCAGCCGGCGCACGTTGCCCCAGTTGTCGTCGGACCACAGCAGCGTGATGGACTCGGGGACCACGAGCCCCTTCTCCTGGTACTCCTGGACCTCCTTGTACAGGCACCACGTCTGCGGGACGTCATCCGCGTCAACGCCGAGAACCTCCTCGATGATGGCCTGCTGGTTATGCACCAGCTCCTCCAGCATCTCAAGCAACGCATCGAGCCCCAACCCCCCCTCAATCTCTGTATCCCCGGTCCCGCGCATCGCCATCGTCCAAAGACTATTCCGCGCATACGGCTTTGCGCGCCGCGCACCGACGCGGAAGTACTCGTCGATGGTCTCGTTGTTGAGGTTATACGCCCACGGGCTGTCATAATATGTGCTGAACTCGTTCTGGGCGCGCATCATGGGCTCCGTGTGCGAGGAGCCCAGGACGATCTCGTAGGCGTCGGCGAGGGGCTGGTTGAGGGGGTCGTCGGTGTAGACCATGTTGCCCCAGAGGGCGGGCCAGATGTAGTTTGCGCGCAGGCGGAGGATGAGCTCGAAGACGAGGGCGTAGAACTCGTGGGTGTAGCCGGCGGCGCCGTTCCAGGCGTCGGGGAAGTTGGAGCTGGGGGTGTTAGCAGAGGTCCTGGTACATCATTCGGGGGCTAGAGGGGTGGTGCGTGAGGGAAGGATGGGGGACCTACCCGACCCAGCTGCTTAGGCCTGGCTGTTCGTCGTTGATGAAGAACCCACGATACCTCACCGACGGCGACTTCTGAACCTTTTCCCCGGGAAGAACATAGATATCATCATTCTTTGCCGTCGGGACGTCCGCCCAAAAGTACCACGGACTAACACCAATCTGCTCACTGACATCATAGATACCGAAAATAGTTCCCCGCGGGTCCGCGCCAGCGATGACCAGAGCGCGCTCGCACCCGTCAAACGGCTCGTCGACGACGGTGCTGACAAAGGCCTCCCACTCGCCTTCGATGGTCGAGACGTCGAGCTTGTCGGCGGAGATGAGGTCGTCGATGAGGGATGAGGAGCCGATTGTGCCGGCGATGATGACGGTTTTGGCGGCGTCGGGGTCGGAATAGCTGGGGCCTGGGAATGACTCTTCTTCCGTCGTGCGGTACTGAGAGTGTTAGCTTATATTGACCTGGGTTACTTAGGGCCTGGATTAATTAGGTCGTAGGTTTGAGAGGACGGGTTGTCGTCGGAGAGCGGAAAGCGTCCACCCACTTAGGCCGTGTAAGTGGGCTAGATACGCAGCCACCAACACGCATGGCCTCCACGAGCAAGAGTATATAGCGTTGGAAGCAAAATCCCCAAGGCCCTTAGGAAGCAGCCTCATTTCACCCTCTAAACACAAAGGAAACATCCAGAGAAAAAGAACACTTACAACCGTGTTATCAGAAACGTCCGCCGGCTCAAACCGATACTCCAAGCTCCCCGCCCCCGCCTCTCCATTACTCAAAGAGTAATTCGTACCGGTAACCCTCCCAAAATCAGCCGCGAGATCTCCCGCAGCGCGAACGACGCCCCAGAACTCGCCGTCCGACACGCGGATCTGCCCCGCGCCGAGGTCCCCGCCGGCGACCTGCAGCGCGCCGTCAGAGGGCTCGAAGGCTATGATTTTCTTTTGGCCGATGGCGGAGGCGAGGGGTGCGAGGAGTGTGAGGGCGGCCGTTAGGGCCTTGAGGCCCGGGGGAACCATGGTGGAAGCGGCCCGGGGTGGGTTCCTGAGTGGAGCTTCGTTGAGCGGTCCGCTGGTGTAAGAACCGTGACCTTTCCGGTGTGTAAACCTCGTGGGAGACGAGACGGATGGAGATAGATCAGCAGGAGCTCAAAAAACAGGGTGGGAGGACCTCAACCCTCTTAAAAGCTCCCAACATCACCGCCCAGAGTTCTGGGTATTACCCCAAGGTGACCCCATCCGGGGTAAACAACCCCCAATTTCCCCCAATCCGACCCGGAGAAACCCTCCCCCGGGCGGGAATTGCCCAGACACGGCAGCGGGGGAAAACCAGCACGGGCACTATTCCCGCGGCGTGGATAAACACCTTAGCCGCGGCGGTCTGGCCGGGGGGCGGGGGGAGGTACGGCGGGGAGGTAGGGTCGTACCGGCGGGTCGCCAAGACGGCTGTCTTTTGGATCCGCGAGGGGTACGTCCCGGGTGCTATATCCAAGGGGCATGGTTAAGCTCCCACTTCCCACTTGGATGGTTATGGGTTGGCGTTTCAGGCCCTATTGGGTGTAGTGACGCACCGTGTATCTAATTCCGCGTAAAAAGGATTGCGACACCGAAGACGGCTCGTTGAAAGTGCGGAATTAACGTACGGGGAGAGCGCGTGTAAGTGAACACTTGTCCGCACCACCGCACGGGTCCCCCTTTCATCAATGACTGAAAAGAAGGGGATAAACGACGGAAATAGGCCATTCTGCGGAAATTTCGCTTGGAAAGTAGAGTAAAACGGTGACAATTCCGTCGCGGTAAAGACAAGGGCCAGTTCCCGTCCTTCGGCCCGGGGATCGACTGGCGGCGCGTCGTCTCTCTTTCCCGCTCGACCACAGGCGCTGGCAGGAGCCTTGATAACAAACAACCCCAGGTTATACGGAATTATCCCATTTTGGCCTCCCTGGCCCAACAATATGGTTCCTCCGAGGCCATATCTGCACCATCGCTGCCAACCGCAACGGCCATCCTACGAGCATCACTCGAAACGGAGAAATCAGACCCCTACTTATCCTCAGCTAGTACATTAAGTATCATGCCTCTATTTCCGGTAGACCGCGGTTAGTGGACCTCCGGAAAACACGGTGAAAAACCGGAAACTGCCAAAGTGTGCCTCACTCCTCCAAAGTCCAGGAATCCGGCCTCCCGACCCGGCACGGGTCAACGCCCACCCAGCAATCCCCAAGCGCACGCTGCCCACAATTCCGGTACTCGAAGAGAAACCCCCTGCAATGAGGCCATCCCTCCTGGTGGAAAATTCTGGCAAAAGCTATGACACCCAGCGGCGCAGACGAGAAGCAGGTTGCTAATGCCCGGTCCGTAAAGCCAAACGGCAAGCGATCCGGCCCAGTGAGCGCAAAGGCCGAAGGGTGATCGTCCCTAGGCACCGCACTCGGAAACGCCCCGATGGCCTGGACGTTTCCCCGCTCACGTAGGGTGTATACCAGCGCGGTCGGGGGTTTGGCGAGCATGTAGACCTGCCTGCGTCCCGGGTCCCACGGCCCTACCGAGATGTCGCCGGCGAGCTTGGTGCGGAGCTGAGAGCCCGTTAGCAAAGGCAGACACGCTGGGATACTTATACGAACGGCCCCGTACTAGAACGCAGTGCGTCTCCCCTAGCTCCGCAGATGCCGGTTTCCGAATAGCAAGCACCAGGATCTGGTCGTCCGCCGGGACAGGAACGTAGATCCACGATACGTACTCCTGGGCATGCACCGAGAGCGACTCGGGGGATGTCTCCGCATAAGGGACTGTGGCAGTATGCCTGTGGATGGAAAAAAAGGTACCGCCACTGAAGAAGAATGTTAGCCCGGTTACGGAGGCCATGTCGATTGTGCAGAAGCGCGTTGACGGAGTCGTGGACCCGGACGTATAAGACGGTCGGAGCCGCAAGGGGATGTTTGGCGGGGTTAGGATCTGGCGAGTTGGTGTGTCCCATGTTTGAAGCCCGGGGTGGTGGTGGTCCTCAAGCACTCGAAGCGTGCTTGGCCGTCCTTCCTGTCGTCAGTTTACTTCCATCTGTAGTGTCAGGGGGCTGAAGTACAAGTAGGCTACCTAAGACAGTGACCCCTTCGAAGCAGCTTTCGTCCGTGATAGTGAAGGCCATGTCGTCAAATCTCCTGCTCGAGTATTGGGGCTCACCGGCTGGAAGCCTCTCAAGTTCCCTAATGCCACGGGAATTGAACGTTAGACGGACGACAGGTAGATTACACAAGTCCTCTGGCCGCGTCGGCAAAGAGCCGCGCTCCCAGGGGGCCACACAATGGAGGGGGATAAAGGTAAAGTCCCCCATAGGCACCGCCTCAAAATACATGGTCATACCGAGTGCAGAAACAAGGCGCCAGAACAGGTCATTCTCCGAGTACCCCCAGACCATCCGTATAATCTGAGCCGCCAACCGCGTAGTCTGAGAAAACCCATATCTCTCGGCCACTACCGCCACGGCCTCGGAGGAGGTACCCACCTCCCCGCGTAGCACGACAGCCGCTGCGCCGCGCCACGGCTTCCTCCGGGCCGCCGCCCTCCAGAGACCCTCTGGCGCGTTGAGCCGCGTATACGTCCGCGTGAAAAGCTCGAAACATTCTATGTGCGTTATCGCGGCCTCCGACAGAGTACCTAGCCGTCGACGGCGCAGAGGTTCAAGCGGTAGTCTGGGTAGAGGAATGGCCTGGTTGTGAGCCAGCAGGTTCTTGACTCCAGGTCGCCGAGTACTAATCACACAACAGACGGTTAGTAGACGGGACAATGTGCAACTTGGGAGCGACGGTGCCTTACAGCCCACAGATATGTCGTTGAAGCGGAGCACGCCGGCGCAGATGCTGCATTAGTGTCCAGTATGGAAGTGGCCGAGCGATACGTCCCGGCTTCGGTGGGCGGCCTAGGAGAGGAGCTTTCCGTCTGACGTTTTCCCCTGAAGTTCCATGTTGACACTCAGGGCAACTGAATGTCCATCGCTCTCTCTTACGGGGCTGTCGACCAGCCGAAATATTTATATCCGGGATGGTCTAGGCATCCGCTGTGTTGTGTTACCCGCAACTCTCGACACAAGAATATGCAGACAGCGTAACACAAAGTCACTTGTGGCCTCGAATCAAGACGATGGGCATGGTTTGGCCATCATGGAGGGATAAGAACTGCTCCCGCAGCCTCGCCGTGTCACAAGACATTGCTGTGTTGCGGGACATGGCCCTCAACTGCCCATGAGCCGAGATCCACATCCAGGACGCTCCACCTCCCGCGTAGATGGTGCACGGATACTACCCTCCATTACCACAAGCCGGAAGCCGATGCTGGTGGGGCGTAGGCCGGGCCAGTATAAACCCGAAAACGAGGAATCGGAAATCGTGAAGCAAGACGGCCAGTAAAGCATCTGGATCATCACCTTCCGAAGCCTTGATTCGTGGGTAAGTTTCCCCGGCGTGGATCGCCGGCTCAAGATGGTTAAAATGCGCGGGGGAGTGGGGACCCCGGCACGCCAACCTTGGCCTCTGCATTTAGCCGCTGGGAGACCCCGTGTCCTCACACTGACCGGCATTGGCAGGCATAAGACGGCAGGGGGCCTATATCGGCGCAACCCGCACCGGGACCAGTCGCGCGAAAGCTGGAGCCGTCCCCGGACCGTGCGTGTTGATCACGGGGGAGAGGGTGGCATGGAGCGCGGGAGGTGTAACCTGGGGAGACGAGGAGTTGTCCGGCGGATGCTGGGGATCGGGTCGGCCATGTGAGGTGCACGTGGCGGAGGTGCACTCGAGTTCGTCCAGATGCAGGTGGAGTCCGCTTGGTCAAGGTCCACGGCCCTTCCCGCCGGCCGAGCCCCCTCCGCGGACAGCATCCCGTATACCAGGGAGACATCGATCGAGCCCAACTCGGTGCAAGCGCCAAAGACAAGCCAGACATCGCCGTGCTCAAACCTACCCTCGCTCAGTCAAGACATATAATATTGGTACATAGCTATTGATACGCCCTCACATAAACACCCACACATATCCCGCCAGGAACCGCAACCGAAGTAAAGACCCTGGATCTCAACAACCCAGAACCCTCTGCACACCTCCCCGGCCTCTTTCCGCACCACACTCCCCTCTACTGCACGAGCGCATACCTCGGCAGTTTCGCCATCATCTCCTCAGGACTGACCTCCCCATCATAAAACATCCTCACCTTCTCCTTCTTCCCCTTCTTCTCCGCCGCCGCCGCCTCAGCCGGCGGCCTAACTCCCGCCTCCGCCATGCGAATCATCTGGTCGATATCGTCGCCACCCTGGCCCGTCGCGGCGCCCGCGACCAGCTCATCAACCGTAGACGGCGCACCCGCGCCGCCCCAGTAGGTTTCTGCGCCGGGCGGACGCTGCGGTAGACCTGTGGGTGCGGGGGGCGGGCCGGGGGGTGCTTGTTGCGGGTAGCCGTTGAAGCCCGGTTGCGGGTACGCCGGCGGTGCGCCGGGCGGCGCTTGCTGGGCCTCGGGGTACTGTCCCTGACCAGGCGGATAAGGCTGCTCAAACATTAGTTCTCCCACTCCACCAAAAAAACAAAGAACGACAATCACGGGAACAACATACATAAGCACCACCAGCCGGAGGCGCAGCTCCACTCTCCCCCGCCACCCTCTCCACCTCCCTCCTCTTCCTCCACTCCGCCAGCCTAGCCTTGAGCTCCTCCGCCGTCTCGTACTTGATCTTCTTCCGGGGGCTCCCCGCCGCCTGGCTCCCCGGCAGCGGGTTTCCCGTCGCGGCGCGCCGGTCCTCCTGCGCCTGGTAGAAGTTCTGGATGATGCGGTTGCGGTGCTGCTCGAGGACCTCCTGCGGGATGCCCTCCATGCCGAAGATCTCGACGTCGAGGCCAGACCGGTTCGGGAGAGCGTTCTCGACTTGGGAGAGGGTCTCCTTGTGGACTTGGTTCAAGTGGACGGAGAGACCTAGGGGGCGGATTAGTGGGAGGACCTTGAAGAAGGGGTGGGGTGGAGTGCGTACCGCCGGCGGTGTTTAGGCGCCTGCCGCACTCGTCGCATTTGAAGTGCTTCGCCTTTTGGTGTGATATCAACAGCTTCAGATCCTCAAAATCGCGCTCGCCTAGTTCCCCCGTCAGCAGCCGTCCCAAAAGCACGCGTCCCCCGCGCCACTCCACGCCCCCAGGTATCCCTACAGTAATAACACCATGGCCGGTTAAGCACCTCCTCGACATCGGCGTGCTTCCTCTTCTTCTTGCCCATCGCGCCGGTCTAGGACGGGAAGCCGTCCGGGGAATCGTCTAGAAAGTATGCGCCGCGAGACGTCGACGAGGGTCCGGTCGGTCGTCGGAGTGTCGTCGCGAATTGCACGCGATAAGGGTCGGTCGTCAGCGATGGAGTTGATGCTGGACGGGGAGCTACAATGGAGCGGTTCCGAGCTGCGTCGCGACCAGCAGCAGGTTGGGGCGGAGCGGCGAATAATTTTCCCGCCCCGAGGTTTATCCGGGCGCACACACACAGTCACTCTCCCGGCATCGTGTTCCCAGACTCCCTCCCGCCTTTCCACCCGGCGAAATGCACCTCCCTGATTTATATTAATTACTTAACGGTTCAATCCGGGTTGGCCTTTTTTAAAACCTTTGCATGCTCTAATACGATTCTTTGGAAATCCCACAACCCTGTCAGTGCAACACGGCGAGCACGATTTCGCCTGCATCACCCACCCACCTCGTAACTAGTCTAGACCGAGGAACACTCCCTTCATGAGTCCGATAGTTTAAAACATGGCCAAGTGATGGAGGGGAAACTGCCTGGATCTTTGGGTCTGAAAAAACCCCTATGCATATATGCACAGCAGTGAGGAATTTTAGTCAATGGCCTAGGGGCACAATCATAAATGGATTGTCCGCTCAATTGGAAAGGGCGGCGAGTAGGCTTGCATTCCTCCTACCGTCCCTGCCGAGCTCATGTCTCGAACTCCCGTCTCTCATCTGCGTACACGCGCGTATGACAATCTCAGCGTTGCGTCACCACCCCCTTCAGATACGTCATTCATAAGATCTGGAATGGTCGGGACAGGAATTGCGCCGCGGCATAGGGAGTCGAAGAAAGGAATGAGCGTCGTATTTGCGGTATCACCGGAATCCTCCTTTCCCCTCTGAGGCCTTATAGGGATGGGGCCCGGAGTGACTGGTCCCAAGGCCTGGCGGTATGTTTCGTTGCCTAATTGATTTACGAAAGACGCTTTCATGCAGTTCGTTCGGGAAAACGGCAGCTTTTAGGCCTCCAGCGTAGGCATGCACTCCCCAATCCCTAGGTACGGCAAGCGAAAACCAACCGTCCCTCCCCACGGGACCTCGGAATTCTAATCCCTGAATCCCGACCACGGCCGGGGATCCCATCCAAGCTGCATGACGGAGATATGACCGGCATGTTTCGTGGACGTGGAGCATGGGGTTAGCATAGAGATGCACGGTTTCAGGATAACGCCGGCGTCGGGACCGAGCATACATCTCCAGTGTATTAGCTGTTTGGGAGGAAAGAAGGTTCGGCTGAGCTCGTGGTGTGGCCCGTCAGAGGACGAGTCAACACGGAACTGCAGATCCCAAAGCACGACGGCATCCCGACCGCATAGCGATGCCCGTTTACACCATCACATGCGGGGCAGAACTCGGGCACCCCTCGGGAAATACCCGCCCATACTACGAGTGCATGACCTCGGGTGCACCAGTTCCCGCGTAGTACAAGCCTCGTGGACAAATCGCCCTGCAAGTGAGTGCCCCCGCGGAATGCGCGCCAGAATAAGCCGCTCCTCCTCCTCGGCGCCGCGGGTCTGCCTAAGGAACCGATGACGTCACGGCCGCTCTGCCGGGATTGCGCCAGGGGCGGCGAATCAGTAAGGATCGGGATGTGGCAGCAATGTTTCCTCTCACGGCTAATGTACCTACGTCATACTTCTGGCGTCGGGCAAAACGATCATGGGAGGGCCAAAACGGGTGATGAGCGCCGATGAGGGTTCCGACCAAGCCGTGAGAAGAAATCTCTTCCAAGATCTGCGATTGGGGGGAAGAGCGTTAGGGCTGAGTCCCAAAAAGGGCCTCTGCCAACTTTGGCGTTCTCGCGGGGCCACGCTTCCTTCCCCGAGCGGGACTGCAGGAAGGGTCCCGCGATCTTCGGGCTGGCAGTTTGGGTTCCTTGGTGGCGACGTGCTTGGCTAGCGTCATCGCGGGGCGTTGGACGGTAGAGGCTGGCAGGCTCGCCGGCGGATGCGTCCGCTGACGGAGGGGTTTCGTATTTTCGCGGGAGTCAGACGTTGTGGCGCTGCGGAAACGCCCCGCGGCTGCGCCTTGGGTGGTGCGCACTGCTGAATTAGTGATGGCTCGTTCCTGCGCCCTCCCGGCGGTGCCGGTGATCCCTCGTCAATCAGACAATCCGTCCAAGAGCGGGAGGGAGGGTCCCAAATCGAAGCAGTGGAAGAGGATATGTGTCCAGATGTAAGTTACGAAGCGAAACCAAGACCAAAAGCAAACCGCAGCGCACCCCGCCCAGCTCGGGATATCCGGATCGGCGACTCGGTGCCCTGCACTGGGCTGCGGATGTGGGGTGTGGTGCATGATCGGGGTCTTGGCGGCACGGGGGATGCTGCGCGTTCCGACCAGTGTGCCCGGGCGGAGGGCGGCGGGCCCTACGTCATATGGGGAGAGTTGGGTGGTGCGGCCGTGGATTGGTGCGTGGGGATTCTCGCGCAGCGGCGGCGGGGACGGCGCGGACGGCTTGCGGCTGTTGGCTTGGATAATTAGATCTGAATCGAGATGCCGCGAGGGGCACGCTGCCGGGCCAGGTGAGTGCTCAGGGCTGTCAATGGCACCTTTCATTCCCCGGGGCCCTGGACTCGTCTTGGCAGGAGCCCAACTGCCCGGGAACCACGAGGCCACACCTTCCTTATTTGACTTGACGTCAAGGGGCCCGCCGGCGCCGGACTGTCTTGCCACAGCCGCCCACTTGCAGGCGACGACAGGAGGGCATCGACAAAAAAGGAAGAGTGGATGAAATAACCTTGTGGTCATCACATAGACCCCAACTGCCGGAAAGGGCAGGAGAGGGAACCACGCCGGACAGTGTGACCGTGTCCCTGCCACAGGATCCCGGTCGCGAGAATGGCTTAGCTCAAACCCTAATTGCCCTCTGACTCGGCTTGCTTATGGAATGCAGCCATCGTAGTGTTAGCGGCCGAGGAAGGGAGCAGAGGGGTTGGCTTCTGGTGCTGGAACCCACGTGGTCTCACGATATGAGATGGCAAGGGGTATTATTATACTTGAACATTAGGTGTTGCTTCCCGCCGACGCCATATCGCGAATGACGGACGAAACGCCCCCAAATAGGTTAATTGGTACAAAAGGCCCTCTGTGGAGGCAGCTGGCCACGAGGGCCCAGGCCATTCGTGGCTGGCCGAAAAAAAGGACCTATGACGACACACTCTTGGCACCGCCAAGACGCGAATGACTGGCTGGCGGGAGCTGTCCATCCCACTGTGCCCTCCTCCTCGACCCCCCGAAATCTCCCTCGACGTTTTGGAGCCCCCGCATCCAGGAGCAGCAGCACGTCACGCTGATGCGAAAATTCTACCAAGCCCCGAGCCGTCCTCGATACCTTGTCTCTCCTCAGTCCCATCCTCCTCCCACCCGTCTCACCTCGTCACGATCTCTCGGCCACCCTCAGAAGCGCCATTCCTCCGTTGCCATCGGCTCCAGCCTCCCGCGCTGTCCCCTCGCGCCGAGACACCCACAGCAGCCCCTTAAACTTTGTGAATCGACGCCGCTGTCTTAGACCACCCCCCGCCGGAACCAGCCCGCAGCCCGGCAGTGAGATCTGTCCTGGGGATCCCAGCATACCTCGGTGCACACCTGCGCAACCGCGGCGAAGCTCCGTTCCGATCCCCCCGCGCCTGCCTACTTGGCTCCTGTTAGTCCCCACCGTGTCTACAGGGCCTGGTTGATATCCCCGGGCCTGCTTCTAAGGCGCCCACACCTGACCCGCAAACTCTTCTAGCCGCCATCCCACCAGCATCAAGGCAGCCCCCCTTTCTTCCGTCTCCCCGGACCATTTTCTTCTTGTATCCTCATCCTCCGCCCCTCCCGCCCTCACTCCCGTCCATTCGAGGCACCCATCTTCGGTCAAGTGGGCCTCGTTGCCACCGTTTGGTCATTCCTCGCAAAGGCCGTCGCCGCCCGGACCCCAGCATACAGTAATCAACACGCCATAGGCCGCTACCCCGGACCCGATCTCCCCCAAACGTCATCAGTGAACCCACCCTGGCCACCGAACGCCAACACGGCTTAATAAGGCGAATCTACCAAGCTTCCTGCTTCCGACATCCCCGCCCTCCCCTCTGCGTCCAAGGAAACAACTCCAGGGAAAAAAAATACGACGACAGGGAATTCGCGGAAAAACAAACCGTCTGAATCTGTTTTTTGTCGACACGAGGAATTCGAGTCTCACCTGCATTTACACATTTTTTTTTTGTTCGCTTGAGGAGGACCTGAAGCGTCTTTTCACCGAGTTCGAAACCCCTCCGCAAACGACTGCGAACGACCACACACCCCGTCTCGCGGCGACGGGCAACGGCCACAAATGACCGCCATGTCTACCATACAGCAACTTAAGAACTTTATCCGGCACGGTATGGCGCCCCCTCGTGATCCCCTGCGCCGTTTGCGTCCTCGGCGGTGCACTCTGTGCAGACCCGTCGACCCCGCGGCGCTGGCGACATCATGCGACCCCCCCGTCTTTAGGTCTTCCCGCCCACCTGTTCATTGTGCTGACCTCCTCACAGGAAAGCAGGCCCGTGCCGTTGAGGAGAACGAAAAGGTCGCGGACGCTGCACCCGCCCCGCCCCAGCCCGCAAAGGCTGTCCCCGCCCCGCCACACTCGTCGTCGGAACCCAATGTGGCGAGCGCCCACGCCAAGGAAGCGTCCAAGAGCAAGAGGATAAACGAGTCCAACATTGCGAAGCTCGTGGCCGAGGAGAACGAGAGCAAGTCAAAGTTCCCGCGGTACCCCGGGCTCGAGCGATGGAAGCTGCTCGAGAAGATGGGCGACGGCGCCTTCAGCAACGTCTACCGCGCCCTCGACCTCCACGGCCACCACGGCGAGGCCGCCATCAAGGTCGTCCGCAAGTTTGAGATGAACAGCATGCAGGTGAGTCAGGAAGCCGGGGTCACCGCCTTAGCACCTACCACGGGCGCGTCCCACAGGTCTCTTTCCTCGTGTGATGATGCTTTTGAAACCTTTCCACACCACCACTCTCCCTACTCTACTCCCAACATCCCCTTTTTCCCTTTTAAATGTTTCGTTTTACCAACTAGGGGTCTTGCGTTATAGAGCGACAAGCATCTCCATCCAGATTTCAAAAAAGTGCCCAAAGCGGCTGAGGTGCGGTTCTATCTCCTTAGCTCGACTGGACCTTTCCCCGGCGAGTGTGTCTGCTCCACGTCCGTTGTCAAGTGGCATGCGGGCGTCCGAGACAGATCTTAAAAGTGATTACGATGATGGTTCAGGGACCTGTTAACAGGAGAATGTTAAACAAGGATTGTCCATGACTGATGCTAACATACACCTTGTAGCGATCGAATATCCTGAAGGAGGTGCAAATCATGCGCCAGCTGGACCATCCGAACATCGTCCGGCTTCTCGAGTTCTCCGAGTCGAGGGAATACTACTACATCGTCCTCGAGCTGGCGCCCGGCGGCGAGCTCTTCCACCAGATCGTGCGGCTCACCTACTTTAGCGAAGAGCTCTCTCGCCACGTCATAACGCAAGTCGCAAACGCGCTCCTGCATCTCCACGAAGAAAAGGGCATCGTCCACAGGTGAGTTATCGGATCGTCGACTAGAGGTGGCTCTCCGACGGTGCTCGCTCCTGCAAAGCGACTCGTCTTGTTCGGCACGATACTTACGACTCGCCATAGGGACATCAAGCCGGAGAACATCCTGTTCAGCCCCATTCCATTTGTACCGTCGAAGCACCCCAAGCCGACGCAGCCCGGCGACGAGGATAAGGTCGACGAGGGCGAGTTCATGCAGGGCGTTGGCGCGGGCGGCATCGGCCAGATCAAGATTGCCGACTTTGGCCTCTCCAAGGTCATATGGGAGACGCAGACCATGACGCCCTGCGGGACCGTGGGGTACACGGCGCCCGAGATTGTCAAGGACGAGCGCTACTCCAAGTCGGTCGACATGTGGGCGCTCGGCTGCGTCCTGTACACGCTGCTCTGCGGCTTCCCACCCTTCTACGACGAGAGCATCGAGGTGCTTACGGAAAAGGTGGCCAAGGGCCAGTACACGTTCCTCTCGCCGTGGTGGGACGACATCTCCAAGTCGGCGCAGGACCTCATCACGCACCTGCTCACGGTCGACCCGGACCAGCGGTACACGATCAAGGAGTTCCTCGCGCACCCGTGGATCCGCGCCGCCGGCCCCACGCCGTCGGAGGAGGTGAAGCCGCCGCCCGAGGCCTTGGCCGCCTTCAACAAGGCCAAGGTCGCCGAGGGCGACAAGAAGTACGACTTCCGGTCTCCCGCCGCGGTCAACCTCCGCGAGGTGTTCGACGTAAGCTACGCTGTGCACCGCCAGGAGGAAGAGGCGAAGCGGAGGCGGCAGCTCGGCGTCAAGTCCGGCGTGCCGGACCAGCTAGGCCAGGTGGCCGAGGAGGCGGACGAGGAGGACGCGAGCGAGATGATGGACGTCGACGCCGCGGCGCAGGGCGGGACGCAGGCCCTCGAGGCGAGCATGCGGAACGCCAACATCAAGGACGAGGAGGGCGAGCGCCGCGGCCGCGAGAGGGAGCGCGCCCCTGCCCCTGCCCCCGCGCCGGGCGACAAGGGGTACGGGCAGCACTCGGCGACGGTGGCCGCCGCCGCCAGGCAGCAGGTTCGGGACCGCCAGAAGCAGAAGGGCGTGTTCGAGCTGAGTCTGGACGGCGCGACGCTGCTTGGCCGGAGGGGGATGAAGCCCGCGACCAAGGTCGGCGGGGCATAGCGTGCCCGGTCGAAGTAGGCTTGTTGTGGGGGTGGTGTTGTTTTTTTGGAAGTGTTTGTTTCCGTGTGATGTCTCTTGCAAGATTGTTTTAGGACCGGTTTTGTGGGGGTTTTGGGGGTTAAGTGGATGGGGGGGATGGGATTCGGATTGGGACGGGGGGAGGAGGTGTCATATACGGTAGCTTTTTTTGCTTTATTGGCATGGAGTTAGGGATGAGAATTGATGCTACGTTTACGTTGTGTTCTGTTCGTTTTGCGGTGTTGGGTGTGCGTTGGATGCTGTTCTGTGCTGGAGTCGGAGTCTTGTTCTTGGTTGCTGGGGCGAGCGAGATGGGGTCAGAGAAGTAGTCTTGCTGCCTTTGGAGGATGGGAGGGGTAGGGGATCTGGGAGGTAGGGAGGGGGGTAATGCTGCTGGTTGGGAGGGTTCGCCGCTCTGGTTGGAGGCGCCTCGGTTGAAGGGGGGTAAACGGGGTGGGTTGAAATTGGGGAAATCTAAGGTGGCCGTGGATAAGCGGCTGAGCAAAAAAGGGGGAACGACGATATTTACAAGTAGTCAATTTCAAGAAACTGGTACCAGTGTACCAGTGAGACGTTGAAACAGGGCTAGACTCGATGCATATCCCGAGTTCCCGATCAGAGACTCACTTGTTCGACGGGTCAATCCAGACATTACCGCGGACAGACAGTGCGACAGGGGGGAGGAGAGCAACACGCAGCATGATCGTTATTCCAGAACATCAACACTAGGCCGGGGGAGCTACAGTATACCCTCACGCTCCGCGACCAGAGCCTCACTTTGTGAGGGAAACCCAATTCAAGATGCGCTCCGTTGCGGGTTGGGTTCGCATTATGTGTATTAATCCATCTAGGAAAGGTTGGTATATAGCATGGTACAAATGAGACCCGCCTATCCTCCAGCAGACGCTTTCCGGCCGAGGACGGTGGAGCATAGCCGTGCTGGTTCCCGTTGGGGAGATGCGGGGGATGCCTCGACGGTGTTGAGGCGGCGCGTGAGGTGTAGGCCGGAGATGTGTGACGTGTCCAAATATGAAAAACGGCCGAGTATGATAGAACTGTCCGTGACGAGAGAACCCAGGGCTTCAAAAGAACCCGAGCCCCCAAGCAAAAGAACCCAAAACTCCAATCCAAGAAACTGAACAGGCCCGCCTCAGCCTCAGCCTCCTCAAAGCCAAAGCAACCACCGAACAGCCGCAACGGCCCCCCTCCCAACCCCCATCACAACCCTCAGAAGCATAACCACAAACCAGACGTACCACATGAACCCAACAAGCACCCACTCCAGCCCCAGCCACCCCGCCCTCCTAACCCACCTGAACCGCCGCCTCCTCCTCCTCAGCATCTTCTCTATGACATCGACGACCCTCTTGACTCTTAGCCTTTGAGTTTGCGTAGCCTCGCGGCTTGTCTCGTCCGCTTCGTCGGAAGCCTCGCGGATGGTGGAGGAGAGGTCGACTGCCAGCTTTATACGTAACTTGTCGAGTTGCGCGTGGAGGTTCGGCGCCGTGTCGGAGGTGAAGTGCTCCGCCTTCTCCTGCCAGTCCTTCGACGAGCTCATGATGGAACCCTCCAGCGCCCCCGCCGCAAGCGGGTAACTTTCCAACGGAGACGCGATGGGTTGAATCTTCGTCCCCGGCGCAAGGTTCGCAATCTCTCCCCACGGGAGGTTCGTTTCCTGGGGCGGGCCAGGACACATGGGAGACAAGGCGCGCGGCTCCTTTGCGCGCCGTGAGATCTCCATGGCCATGACGCCCGAACTAAGCAATAACGCCCTCAATCTCGCAATCTCCCTCCTCGACACAGGGACGTGGTCCCCCTCGGCAGACTTATCCGTGCGCTGCGAGAAGTGGCGGGCCCCAAGCGAGGGGGGCAACATCGGGCGCGGGGGTCGGCTCCCCCTCTCATCCTCGCTCTCCCGCTCCTCCTTTTCCACCTCCACCCCCGGTACAGACCTCGGCTGCGTCTCGGGCGTAAGCCCCGACAGCGCGCGAGGCCTCCCCTCGCTAGGACCGGACTGCAAGCTCCCCCTCCTTTCCGAACCCCTCTCGCTCCCCTCCAGGTGCCGCGACGCAAGCCTCTCAGGCGTCTGGAACGCCGGCATCTGGTCCAGATACGACCTCTTCACGCCCTCCTCGCGGGACTCCGCCCTCCCGCGGCCGAGCCCAGCCTCCGACTCGTCCGTCGCCGTCCCTTCGGAGGCACCGCCCGGGTCCGTGGCATCGGATTCCTTCCGCCAGATCATGTCGCCGATCTTGGAGACGCCCGTCCGGAAGACGTTGTCGATGCGCGCCGGCGCCTTGAAGATGCCGCGCGTCGCCGCGTCGTCATCCTTGTTCCTCAAGCTAGGAACACGAAGGTGGCCCCTCCCGTCTGGCGATGCCCGGCGGGAGGGTCTCCGGGTCGGACTCGCCGAGAGCAGGCGCTCGGGCGACGTAGCCTTGCGTTCCGGCTGGCTGGTAAACGGGTCCATGGACCACCGGTGCAGGTCGGCGTTGACATCAATCTCGCGTATCCTCTCGTCAATGTACGCGTTCCTATCCTTCCGGTCCCCAAAGTAGTGCTTGACCTTTGAGAACGGGTTGCGCGGCGGCGACGCCCCCCTGCTAGGGGTGGGCGATGCGTCCGGGAGGCTATCCCTCGAGGGCGGCCGACCAGGCCCATTAGGAGCCGTGTCGGCGTCTAAAGACTGCCGGCTCTTACCGGGGATATCGACTCGAAGGCGGGTTGACCGGCGACTGGCGGTAGGCCTCAATTGTTGACTCCCCTTATCCTCCGACTCGCTGATATCCGCCATCGACCCGGTCCTACTATGGATCCGGCTCGGCGGATTCGACGGGGGGTCAGTCTGCTCAGACGTAGTTTTCGGCGGCGACGTCTCGGAGCGGCTGCTCCGCAGCGCGCTCTCCCTTTCCTCCCGTGCAATCATCTCCATCATCTGCTTCTCTAGTATATCCTTCCCAGCCCTGGTGATGGTCCCGCTCCGGGTCCTCTGGTCCCTGGCCTCCCAGTCGCTGTCCGACAAATCCGACACGGAGCCCCGCCGCGGTCGTAAAAGCTCGTGGTGGCTCTGCGAGCTGCGGTGGCGGCGGTGAAGTCCCCTGACGTTCAAGCGGTGCTCCTTCGGGCTGCGGTGCGGCTCCACCTCCAGCCTCGCCTTCGAATCCACGGATCCCGAGCCAGCGAACTCGTTGTAATCCCTCGTGGAGGGCCGCGAAAGGGGGTTCAACCGCTCCTCTATCTGTGGGGAAGGCCGCAACGACGCATCCGACAGGCGTGGATACAGCCAATTCCAGTCCCTGTCCTGTATGAGCGACTTATTGTTCCCTTGCTCGAGCCAGTAGGCGTCCGCAATGAGGTCCGCCGGCTCAACGAGCCAGTCGATCCTCCTCCTCGCGAGCTTCGCGGCAGCCTTGGAGCCCTCCGACGCACTCGGCACGTCATTCTTGTGGCGCTCCGCGCTCGCAAAGGTCGGCGGCGGGTGATCCCCATCCAGCGCCTGGCCATCCGTATTCGACCAGTTGGCGACCTCGTCGATCCAGTTCGTGACCTGCATAACGTCCGTGAACCCCTGCGCCTCTCCATCAAGCGGTTGCCTCTCCCTCGCCCTGACCTTGCGGTTGCGAATATATTGCAGCGGGTTATACTGCCTCCCGGCACCATCCCCCTGCGACCCCGACTCGTGACCCCCCGCCGCCCTCAGCGCAGGAAGATGCCCCAACAACCGTCGATACTGCGCCATAATCTCCATATACTCCTTCGCCTTCTGCACCCTCGCAAGCGTCGACCTCGAGATATGATACCGATAACTCCCGTCCTCAGCCGACACATCAAACGAGTCGAGTGCATTCCGCACTGCCGACGCGTTCCGTCGCGGCGACCCGTTACGGGCCACCTTCCTCTGCTGCTGTAGGTGCTGCTTCAGGCTGCTGGCGCCCGAGGTGTCGGGGAGGGGCGTGAGGCGCGGGGGCGCCTGCTGTGATACGACGCGCTGGGAGGCGGCGCGGCGCGACTGGGATATCCGCAGGGCCATGTCGACGATCTGCGCGGACTCGAGGTCGAGGGGGGCCCGCTCGGCGTCTTCGTCGTGGGGTGTCGAGGGTTCGTCGGTGGATGCCCCGTCCTTCGAGGTCGGTAACTCTTCGCCGGTGGAGGTGGGTGAGCGAGGCTCGGGGCCAGGTTCGGATGATATCCCCAAGCCGTCGTTGGCAGGTTGCGTCTTCTTTTCCTTCCTCGACGAGCTCTTCCGTATACTCTGCAGCAGCCGCCGCGAGGGTTTCCTTCGGTGGCCCGAGGCATCCTCGGCCGATCCCGACGCGACCGCATCCTGCAGCAAGAACCCGCCGCCGGTCCTATACCTCCCCTTATGACTCCCCCGATTCAACCCCGGTATCCTCCCTGATCGATCGTCCTTCGCCGCGTCCCTCCTCGCGGGGCTATGATGCGCGTCGGTACTCGCTTCACCCATCGAGCTTCGCGCGGCTCTCGACCCGTCCGCGACATAGCTGCTTGGAGTCCCGTTCTCGCCCTCCCAGCTAAAGCGCTTCGGAAGCCGAGGCGACTTCCCATCCCTGTCCGTCATCGCGGCGCCTCACGCGTATCCATAAAGCATGGCAAACTCGCCCCCTAATCAGCGTCTCGCCGCGTCGCTAGCTTTCAAACGAGGGCCGTCCGATCCAAATCTCTGGTGGAGCTCCGCATCCTATGTCGCCTCTATATTCGTGTTTCCGGTGGTATCGCGCAAGTTCGTTTGGAGGGGTGGTGGGATCAAAAGCTGCCTGCTGCTTTACCCAAACGGCGGAAAGTCGAGGTTCGGACCGGAGTTGCATTACAATGTGACATGTGCTCCACCGGATCGGATCTTGAGAGAAAGTGGGGCCGCAGAGCTACGCAGAGCCCCGATAGGGCGATACACGTGGATTGCCGACGCTGCTCTGCCAATGGCGGGTGCCGCCAGATGCATACGTGGGGCAGCTTACGCGGTGCCCTTGGCATGCGACAGGTCAGTATTCTCCGAAGCTTCAACTTGCTCATTCACGGAGCAAACTGCCACGGTGGGAAGTTGTCATGTTTATACAAGTCTATCTTCTACATCATCTTACACGCAATATATTACAGCCCCCCAACAGAATCCTCACATCTTCCACAAAGCCCATCCTCCACCTGCGCCAGATACCTCCAGCACCTCCCGCACTTGTGCTCCTTGGGCGGCAACACCGTCACCCTCCCCTTCACGCCCCCAACCTCAAAGTCCTCCTCATAAGCCCACGCCGCCTCCGGAACCTCGGCGTTGATCTCCACCGACGAAACGACAAACATGGCGTCAAGCTCCGCGGCGTGCCGTCCCAGCGCCTCCGCGACGCTCCCCTCGGGAACCGTAATGACGACGGAGCTCTGCAGCGAGGACCCCAGTGCCTTGGCGAGCCTCCCGGCTTCAAGAGCCGACTTGACGGCCGCGTGGGCGGCCATAATGACGGGGATATCCTTCCGCAGCGCCGCCTCGTCCATCGTAAACCTAGACGCGGGGTAGAGCGGCGCGTCGTAGAGCTGCTGCATCGGGTGAATGAGAGACCTGCGTCCCCCGTTAGCAAAATCCCAGTGACTTCCTGTTCCGTGTCTAGACAAACTTACGAGTCCGCCTTCATCCACTCCGGCCGGTGATCCCACGCCTCCTCAACAAGCACTGGCGCCATCGGCGCTAGCATCCTCGAAAACCCAAAGAAGATGGGCTCCAGCACGCCGCCTCCATCCCCGCAGTACAACCTGTCCTTCAGCGCCTCAAGGTAAAACGCCGACAGGTCACTGCTAACCCAGTTATTCAACACCGAAAACGCCCTATAGAACTCATGGTTCTCAAACGCAGCCCCCACTTCCCTTGCCGCGTCCCCAAGCTGCACAAGCGCAATGTGATCCACCGTCGTAAGCGGGGCCTCCCGCGCAGCCTCATGCGCGCTCCCGAGGAGCATCTTCATGATAGTCCTGTACTTCACAAGCGCGCTCTGGATCGTCTTAAGAACGGGCTGGCCCAGCGCCACATCGCGGGTATACTCCGAGCTCGCGGCCCAGAGGCGCAGCGCGTCGGGGCCGAGGGCGTTCGGGGTCGGGCCGGCGGCCTTGGCGGCCTTGCCCTTCAGCTTGATGGGGGGCAGGAGGCTGCCGTCCATGACCTGCTCGGGGGAGATGATGTTGCCGAGCGACTTTGACATCTTCTTGCTGTCCGTGTCGAGGGTGAAGCCGTGGGTGATGAGCGTCTTGAAGGGGGCGGTGGGTGCGGCCGCGGCGTCCTTGGGCTTGCCGTCCCGCTGCGCGGCGATCCAGGTCAGCAGGCTGGACTGGAACCACCCGCGGTGTTGGTCCGAGCCCTCGAGGTAGACATCCGCCTGTCCCGAAGTCTGCGTCCAGCTGGTCCCGCTGTCGAACCACACGTCCATCGTATCCGTGCCGCGGCGGAACTCGCCGGACAAAGACGGCGCGACCCAGGCGGGGTCGTCCGCCGGGTCCGAGAACCAGGCGTCAATACCCCTGGCCTCAATAGTCGCGATGATGTGGTTAATCGAGTCGTCGGTGACGACGGCGTTGCCCTCAGAGTCGTAGAGCGCCGGGATAGGGACGCCCCACGCGCGCTGCCGCGAGATACACCACTCGCTCCGGCCCTGGACGAAGCTCTCGAGGCGCGTCCTTCCCGCGTGGGGGATGAACTTCACCTTGTCCAGCGCAGCAAGCGCCTCGTCCTTGATGCTCCCGACATCCGCGAACCACTGTGCCGTGGCCCGGATGACGACGGGCTTCTTGGTCCTCCAGTCGTAGGGGTACTTGTGCTTGTACTTGTGCACATGCAGCACGTCGCGGTCCAGAATCTCCAGCACGGCCTTGCTCCCGCCCTCCAGGATGGACGGCGCAGAGGTGAGGCGCTGCGGGTCGTCAGGGTACGCGTCGGCCGTGAAGTGGCCGTCGTCAGTGATGGGCGCGGAGACGTCAAGGCCGAGGGCGGAGCAGGCCTCGTAATCCTCCATGCCGTGGGCGGGCGCCATGTGGACGAGGCCCGTGCCGGAGTCGGCTGAGACGAGGTCAGCGTGGATGATGGGCGAGGGGGCGGCGGCGCTCCCGCGGAGGCGGTTGCGGTACTGCAGCCCCTTGATATCGGAACCTTTGACAGACGGGATGAGGACTTCTAGCGGGTCGGTGAACCAGGACTGGGCTGCCTCGACGCGGCTCCTCGCGATGATGAGCGCATCCGTGTCGTTGGCGGGCCTGACGATAGAGTACTCCAGGTCATCATGGACCGCGACGGCCCTATTCGCGGGCAACGTCCAAGGCGTCGTCGTCCACACGACCGCATACAGATCCCCCTCCACGCCACTCAGCCCCAGCTTACCCGCCCAGTCCCCAACAACAGGGAACCTAACGTACGCGGACATGGACACATGGTCCTCCTTATACTCCAGCTCCGCCTCGGCGAGCGCCGTCCCCGACGACGGCGACCAATACACGGGCTTGTGGCGCCGCCCGATGAGCCCCTGGCCCACCATGCGCTGGAACAGGCGCAGCTGCTGGATCTCGTAGCCGGTGTCCATGGTGGTCCACCTGCTGTCCCACTCCGCCATGACGCCGAACGACTGGAACGTCTTCATCTGGCTCAGGACCGTCTCGGAGGCGAGGGTCCGCGCCGACTTGCGGATCTCGGCGGGGGAGAGGTTCTTTGCGCCGGCAGCGCCGAGCGCCTTGAGCTCGATCGGGAGGCCGTGGCAGTCCCATCCGGGGACGTACTTGACCCTGTGGCCTGCGCGAGGGGACTGTGAGCTTGTGTGCTAGACGGGAAGGTGTGGGGTTGCGTACCTTGCTGCACCTTGACGCGCAGTATCATGTCCTTGAGGATCTTGTTGAGCGCATGGCCGACGTGCAAGTCGCCATTCGCGTACGGCGGCCCATCATGTAGCGTAAACGGCTTGTTCTCAGGCCGGTTGGCAGCCTGCCACTTGTAGAAGTCGTCGGTGCACCGTCGGAGGTACTGATCGCGGAAGCTCGGCTGCGGTCGAGGCCTGGCACCTAGTCAGAACAGGCCCAATTGTGCGGGTATCGCGGGAGGTTACGTACGGGAATGCCGACTTGGGCAGCCGGAGTGTCGACGTCCATGATTTCGACATGTTACCTCGGCCGCATCGTTCGTGGCGATCCTTCGACGGCACTGGGAGTCGGTCGATGTTAGGGTCAAAAATTTGGAGGTGTTGGACGAGGCTGTTTACGGCCCACGCGCTGCACCAATAGCGCCGTGCTACCCCGAGTACTAGCGCGCCACAGGGCCCCGATAGCGACCCATGCAAGGCTATGCGCTAAGCGTCATCATCGCATTCGCAACTTCACGAACCTGTGCATCGAAAGCTTGACCAAGCTCCCGCGTCACCTCGACGCCCCGGACCACATTGAAAATGGCCCCGATCCGCCGCTACCTCCGCATCTCCAAGTTCTCCGTCCTCGAGTGCCGCATCTACCTCGACAACCCCGGCCTCGCGCAGACCTGGCTCCTCAACCCGCGCGACCCCGTCCTCCCGCGCGTCATCGAGTCCATCCGCCCGCTCGTGCTCCCCAAGCTGAGGGAGGAGAGGGAGAGGTCGCGGAAGAAGAGCAGCAAGAGGAAGGAGATCAAGGATGTGGTTGCCACGGGTAGGGCTTACCGCTCCCTTACGATGCTACGGCTACGGCCCCAGTTACGGCGTGAATATGGATAAATGGGCTGACGGGAGCAGATGAGTTCGAGGCCTCCATGTTCCTGACCGAGACGCCGACGCGACACTCCATCCTCATGAAGCACAGGTACTTCCGCGACAAGGTCCCCAGGAAGATGCAGTCCAACTCGAGCAAGCTCCTCGGCGAGACGAGCACCGAGCCGATAGACGTCGACAACGCCGCGCCCGAGATCCTACGCGAAGAAGACGACGAGGTCTCGCTCGACAACATCCCCGAACTACCGTCGGCAGATATGACCGACGCGGGGCAAAGCAAGCGACGCCGCAGCGAGCCCGCGGAAGACGAATCGAACTCTGAATTCGAGGCCGGAAGCGACGACGACGTAGAGTCCGTCCTCGGATCAGCCCCGCCCTCGAAGCGCGCGAGACGAGACGAGGACTTATCAGGGGACGAGGAGCAGGACAAGAAGAAGATGGCGATGGATATCTCCTACGAGGGCTTCGCCATCTACGGGCGAGTCCTCTGCCTTGTCATCAAGCGGCGCGACGCGGCGCCCGGGAGGGCCGCGGGGACTACCCCGGCGGGCGAGAAGGGGACGGGGCAGGCGAGGATGGAGAATTGGATTAGCTCCACGCAGGTCCCGGCGGGTATGGAGGACGAGGAGGCGGGGAGGTGATGGACTTCAGTCCCGGGCCGGCCTCGGGCCTGCGTGCTGATACTGCTCGCCGGCGCAATAGCAGGCCTCGACTCTGTCTCGTCGATCGGAGCGGACTCCGCGAGTCCGAGTGCCGTCCGACGCCAGCGGACATACGGCCTAACAAATGCCGAGCCGACCGAGCCGGCCTCAGACAACCACGTTCCCCACGTTTCAACACGCCCCGTTTCAGATCCTCGCATCCCGATCAGCGCTCCCTTCCCTGGAACCCGCCCCGATCGCCACGTCGAAACATCGGATCAGTCTCCCTTCAGCAACTACAAGTACCCTGTGCCAACTTCCGTCCCCACCCAATCAGTGGAAACCTCAAAGCGGATGCTGCACACACTCCCCTCCCCACGAGATTTCCAAGTTGGGACGGGCGATGCAGACTAGAGTTTGATATCCAGGGGGTGGCAAGAAGACGGGCGCCGTCTCGGGTGGGCGCTCATTAGACATGCCCCACCCTGGCTGAAAGATCCGTGGAGGTGTCTGGCAGGTGGATAGGTGAAATGCGCTAGCGATGATGTCACCCAAGATCCTAGGGCCGCTGGGAGATTTTGGGAGATGACACGGGAGGGCTGGTCAGGCAAATCGGCTCCTGGATCCTCAGTAATCCTTCGAGTTGCTCGGAGAAACGTACCGAGTAGATCAAACGAGGGCGTCCGCGTATCAAGCATATTACCCCCCGCCAAGATGCCAATCGCACGTCGCCCGGTTTCCTGCTGCAGCCAAGCCTTTTGTCATCTGGGAGAACCTGAAACTGAATACCCGGCATATTAGCGTGTTTTGTGAATGGAGGTGAGATGGGCCCACTCCTGGCCTTGAAGTTGCCGAGCGTGCGGCTGTGGATGGTGTAGTTGTTCGCCGGTGTGGGATATAGGGGCCGCCGTCAATCAACCACATTCTCGGAAATTAACATAGCGGTCTCAGTCCGTCCCGAATAGCCGCCGCGCAGTGCCAGTACCCATGACAAGGGCGGTAGCAGGTCCATGGCCTAGATAAGCGCCGAGATAACCGCCTCTAGTAGTCATGGTGCCGTGTCTAATCTTGATCGAAACTTCGCTCTCGCCTATGTCCACCGCCTTCTCTGTCTTCCAGGGTTCTACGATCCACGGAATCTCTCAGAGCAACGACAACTAGCCGAAACACAGGGGCGATATATATATATATATATATATATACATCGTTTACTAATATTCTCACGTACTCAGTGTGTATCTGGGCCTGACAATGGGGTCTAACTAAATTTGCGGTAACCTGTTAAAGTTTCCGTAAGTGGTTGCTACAAACCTTGGGGTTTAGCCCGCCTCATTCCGTTCTCCATTCCTTAACCGGAGCTCCCTTGGCTTTGCAACATTGCACGACGTACAAGCCATATATCTCATCCAATCTGGCTAGCCCCTAGTAGAGCCCCATTGACCCAAAGTGGACGGACGGATGGGCACCTGCAGAATCGCGGCAACTGATCAGAAGCACCACTAATCAGGTCTATATCTGAGATTCGCGGGGCAGGCAAGCCCAGTGTGTGACATCTAAGCGGCGGCGCGGCCCACCTATACTACTTACATCAAAGTTCCTCGTCGTCGTATGTGTGAAATCTGCTCGAAATCCTAGAAGATCACTGTTTACTAGAGCCGGTCAGTCAAAAGAGGCCTCGGTTCTTCCAGATTGCCAGCTCCAGTATCTAACATTCCTTTATGGGGGCTAATATCCTTGTGTCATGATACCCTATATGGCTACCTTGCTGGCCACAGCTATGTAGAATACCACCAAAAAAAAGGGATTCTACCAGCCTAGAAAAAGCAGTTTCAACCAGCTTTCATCCATTACCTTCACGTATGGCAACGTGGGACAACTAGGCTCAAAGGCCCCAAACCGCGTATTCCGGCAGCTGGGACGGTAGGGCCAGGAAAGACATATAGACCATGGAGGTCCGGACTTGCATGCTTCGATAATTCGGACGAGAGCTCAATCTTGGCATGTCCCGCTAATAAACCTACAATTATCACGAGTTCGAGACCGTAGCGCAAGATGCAAAGAGCGGGCGGCCCGACTTTCCTAATGTGGTAATAGCCCTTGAGAGCTCACCTAGACGAACGTTTACCGGCAAACGCAAGCGCCGGCAGAGCCCACTTCGATGAGTGCCCCACCCACATAACTTCCGTCGCGTGGAAGCAATATACATCCCCGGAGCTACCTGGCACTCGAAGTGCCGGGTATCCAGCGTTATATTCGTTCTCGTAAATTGAAAACGAAAAGACGAAACCAGTTTGTCCTTCACCTCGTTGCGTTTATCGTTTCTTTCAAGTCGCTTTTCTGGTTCAGTCTCTCAAAGGGGAAGGAAAAGAAGAAAGCAAGTCGATCTCCATCCTGTTGTGTGTATCGTCTCCTTACGCCGTTCTCTTAACCTCCATCACTACAATGTCCCCCGGCTTCAAGATCCCTTCTTCGGAGGAGCTCCAACTTAACAAGCCCGTGCCGTTCAAGGTCCAAGTAGACAAGTCCCTCATCGAAACCACCAAGCAGAAGCTAGCCCTCGCCCGGTATCCGGAGGAGCAAACGGACTATGGGGAGGATGACTGGCGCCAGGGCGCAAAGGTGGCTGCCGTCAAGAAGCTTGCAGAGTACTGGCGCGACCAGTACAACTGGGAGCAGCAGGAGGTGAGTCTCCCTTTCACCGAGCCCAGTTTCCCGGGGCCAACGCTGACAATCTTCCGATTCTAGGCCTATCTGAATCGAGTCTTCAACCACTTCATGGTGAAGCTCGACGTCCCCGGCCACGGAAATCTCATACTGCACTACACCCACGCAAAATCCCCCAGAAACAACGCCATCCCTCTCCTCTTCTCCCATGGCTGGCCCGGCTCCGTGGTAGAAGCAATCAAAGTCGCCGGGCCCCTCAGCAACCCCGAAAACGCAAAGGACACGGCATTCCACGTCGTCGCGCCCTCAATCCCCGGCTTCGGCTTCTCCCCGGCCCCGAACCGCTCGGGCGTGGGCCCCGAGGTCGTCGCGCGGGCGTACAAGATTCTCATGACAGACGTCCTGGGATACAAGTGGTTCGTAACCCAAGGCGGAGACTTCGGCTCCTTCATCACGCGCTCGGTCGCGATTCAGCACCCCTCCGTCGTCGCCGCACAGCACCTCAACATGTTCCCCGTCCCCCCGCCAACGATCATGGGCGCGCCATTAGCTTACCTCCGCTGGTGCCTCTCTCGCATCACATACTGCGCCTACGAGCGCGAGGCGCTGCGCGTCCGGGACAACTTTGAGAGGGACCAGAGCGGGTACTTGGAGCAGCAGAAGACGAGGGCCCAGACGCTAGGCTTCGCGCTCGGGGACTCGCCCACTGGTCTCCTGGCGTGGTTCGTGGAGAAGTTCCATGACTGGGGCCACGTTGAGGAGGCCTTCACGCCCGACATGATCATCACACTGGTCATGATGCACTGGATCCAGGGAGCCACTCCAGGATTGCGGTTTTACCGCGAGGCATTTGGCGACAGGCGTGAGGCGGAAAAGACCTTTGAGACGTACGTCGCGTGCCCTACCGGCGTCAGCAACTACCCCAAGGAGCAACTACATGTAAGCACCTTCCTCACTTTCTCCTCACAAAACCCCTAAACTACAGTATTCCGCTAACCGTGTCCGTAGTGTCCCAAGGATTGGGCCCAACAGGCGGCCAACATTCAGTTTTGGAGAGAGCACGACGTCGGAGGTCACTTCTCGTCCCTCGAGTGCCCGGACCTATTTATCCAGGACCTGCGCCAGTTCTTCGGTTCGTCGCCAGTGGCCAAGTCGATCTCGAGAATGGCGCGCGAGGGCTAGAAGGACGAGTCTGTCGGGTCAAGACGAGTCGGCCTAGCGCCTGTGTAATTGTACCGCAGGAGATGAGAGAAGAATGAATATAAAATGTCAATCTAGAACCAAGTTGCTACTTTATTAGACCTTGTAGTCACCACGACTGCGCCGCGAATCGTTTAGTCTCATTAAGCCTAGCAGGGCAACCAGGAGTGTAAATCTAGATATGGTAAACACATTCAAGTAAGTCACATATTACGAAGACAGGACGTGCGCTTGAGAAGAAATGTGGTGGATCCTATAGAGAAATCCTATATTATCATCCTATCAATGGTAAAAGCCCCTCAGAAGCGAGACGCTGTCTCAAAGTACATTTTAACCCGTTACTGGAAGAAGGGAGGCATTGAACGGATGTTGACTTATACTTGATGATTCGGCGTATGTGAGACGCCCTATGCCATTGGCTTGCAAAAAAAAGGTGCCAAGGGAAAGAACATTGACCCGTTTTCGGAAGGCGTGGCCACGCGGATATCACCCGTTCGGGTGTTCTTCATAGAATGGGGCAACTATATGCGCCAACGTCCCCACTTCCTCATGTCAACCTTCGCGGCAACCATAACCAGTCTCGGCAAACATGGCCGCTCGTGTTAGTCCCCGGCACCTCGCATCGTGCACAATAGGCTCGATTCTAGAGTGAGGCAGAGCTAGCCGAAATAGAAAGCGCAGGCCCGGCGTCGCCCGCGCGAGAGATGTCGAGCCTCGATGGCACTTAGGAGATATATAGACCATGGAGCCCCATTGTCCCTCCGTGATAGAGAATAGACATCTCTTGCTAGGCGTATCAATCTGTCCATCCTCCGAGTAAGCTCGACAACCGCTCCTGCGCAACACCATGGCATCACCAAAGAAGGTCATCATAATCGGCGGCGGCGTCTCCGGCGTCGGCATGGCCATCCAACTAAAGCGTACCCTAAACCATCACGCCTTCACCCTCTACGAGAGATCCGACAACATCGGCGGCACCTGGTGGCACAACCGCTACCCGGCCTGCGCCTGCGACATCCCGAGCCACTTCTACTCGTACAGCTTCGCGCCCAAGCACGACTGGACGTCCATGTACCCGGGCCGCGACGAGCTGCACGCGTACTTCTTCTCCGTGGCCGAGAAGTACGATGTCCTCCCGCACTGCCGCTTTGGCGCCGAATGTCTTTCGATGCGCTGGGACGCGGACAAGTCGCTGTGGGTGTGCACGTTCCGGGACGTGGAGACGGGGAGGACGTTTGTCGACCGCGCGTCTGCTGTTGTTAGCGCCGTGGGGACCCTCGACCGGCCGTTCATCCCCGAGATTGAGGGCGCGGAGACCTTCGAGGGAAGCGCGTTCCACAGCGCCAGCTGGGACTCCTCGGTCAACTTCATGAACAAAGACGTCGTCGTCCTAGGGAACGGAGCGTCCGCGACGCAGTTCGTGCCGGAGCTGGCGAAGGAGGTAGGCCCCAGCGGCAAGGTCACCCAGCTGGTGCGAAGCGCCCACTGGTGGACACGGAGGGTAAGTCTCCTATCTTGTCAAAGCGGCGCCGCATAGCGCGTATCATCTAACACTCCCTAGGGCAACCCAACGTATTCCGAGCCCTTCAAGCTCATGCTGAAGTACGTCCCCTTCGCCACCCGCATCTACCGGGCCCTCATCGCCTGGGAGCTCGAGAGCGCTTTCGAGTCCTTCCGTATGGACGCCACCGGCGCCCGGATGCGCCAGCAGGTCCGCGACAACACAGAGAAGTTCATCCAGGAGGAGGCGCCGCCCGAATATCATGAGGTCCTGCGGCCCAACTACGAGCCGGGCTGCAAGCGGCGCGTCAACACGGCGACGTACTTCAAGGCGCTACACTCGCCCCGTATGCACTTAGCCAAGGAGTCCGTCGTCAAGTTTCACCCGCGCAGCGTCGAGACGGCGAGCGGAAAGACATACCCCGCCGACGTCATCGTCTACGCGACGGGCTTCCTGACGCAAAAGTGGCTGCACCCCATGGAGGTTAAGGGCGTGGGCGGCCGCGACCTCCACGAGGTGTGGGACGCGGCAGGCGGCGCCGAGGCGTACAAGGGCACCGTCGTCTCCGGTTTCCCAAACTTCTTCGTCCTATATGGCCCGAACGCCGCGACGGGCCAGCACTCGGTCATCTTCCACTCTGAGTGCCAGATCAACTACTCGTGTCGGCTCCTACGGCGCGTCCTCACGGGGTCATCGCCAGCGAAGACCATCGACGTCAAGCCGGAGGCGCAGGCGCGGGACCTCTCGTGGGTGCACGGGAAGCTGAAGAGCCTCGTCTTCAATAGCGGGTGCCAGAGCTGGTGGATGGACCCCGAGACGAAGAAGAACACCTTCATATACCCGGATCCGATGTACAAGTACTGGCTCCGGACTCTGTTCCCAGTGTGGTCCGACTTTGAGATTAAGGGGAGCGATGGTGGCAAGGGTGCCCTTGGGGCGCTGAGGGTCTTGGCTGGGCTGGGAGTTGGGGCACTTGCCGTGGCGTGGGTGCTGGATGCCGACAATGTAAAGGAGGCCCTCCTCCCTTTGAAGACGAATATTCTTCACTGGACAAGCAAGTATTATATCTCTAGCGTTTAGAAAGAAGCAGTTGTAAGTTATGTATTGGCTTTGAGGAAACTGGACTTTGCAGCATCAGGCCGCCCTCTGTAACTCAGGTGACAGATGAGGGGGAAGATCACAATTTACCACTTGGCCTAGTTCCCTGAAAGTCGAAGCGAAGCCACACGAGACATGTGAAACAAATCAAGGCCGCTAAAGGCCTTTTATTCGCCTAGTGATGTCCGATTGTCGCTACGCCTACCGCCAACCCTCTTAAACTCGGCACTTAACTGAAAAGGGCGGTCACTAGTCTAGAAAAGCAAAATAAAGCCTAGAAGGTGCCTTCGAACTACAGAGAAACAGTGGCTTCATACACTCGGATCAGCAACCCCGGGGCCCTAGCTCCTTCGAAACCCCCATCAGAACTCCAAACCCCAAAGCACTCGGAGGTCCTTGGCCCTATCCCACGTCTTCCACCCCGTCTTCTGCTGAATCACAGAAAGGTGCTTAAGCAGCGCGACCTTTTCCTCCGCAAACTCCTCAAGCCCGGTACTCCCCCTGTCCTCCGCTCCTCCGCCCGTGGACTCTAGTCCCGGGGACCACCCAACCCAACCCCCAGGGCCGTCGTTTGCGTCGGACCTTGTGGAGGGCTCGCCTCTCCTTTTAGAAGTAAAGGTACGCCCGGCGATATATAGCGGCTGCGGGTGGTTGACCCAGTTTGCGCTGTTTCCGACCAAGGTTTTGTTAGGAAAGTAAGAACTTCGGATGGTGGATGGGGGTTAGGTTGACTGACTGTGAGTCGTTACTTGTTGATATTCCTCCCAACTCTCGTGCATGCCAAACCGGGTCCATCTATCGTTTCATCCTCCATTAACAACCAGAAGCAACAGCAACAAGCGAGAGGGACCTACCATCGCCATATCATCCACGTCTGGATGATCCTCAATCTCCCCGGTCTGCAAAAGCAAGATACACGCCGCGTGATAGAACGTATTCCCGCAAACTGAAAAGAAGATAAGCGACGAGACACCAACCCGTTGTTCTTGCAACACTCACTAGCCGAAGAATGCGTATACACTAGCGTGGGAAACGGCGCGCCCCGCGATCCCTCCCCCCTCAAGAGCTCCCTTGCTCTCGGGGGCCGGAGGCGCCTCCAGAGCTGCAAGTAACTCCACAACCGGCGCGCGCTCTCACCGAAGGAGTGCCGACGGGACCTGGACGCCGCGTGGCCTCCATTCAGGAGATTGAGCGCGCGGGCAAAGAACAAGAGGGTGAGGTTGCAGTAGTCGTCCAGATCCCCATTCGCGACGACAGACTCGACGGAGTCGTCGCGGACCCAGGAGTCGGTGGGTATGAGGGTCGTTTGGTCGAGATTGAAGGCTGCCCAGACGTCTTTTGTCTGTTAGGGTGCTTGTGACCACGGGGTGAAGCGAGGAGGGATCGGTTGTGGGGAAGGAAACGCACCAATTCTTGCAAAGGCCCAAAAGCAGGCTTTTACTATGCCTTCACTGCTGCCGTTCCACTTCCACATTCTCAACAAACCTGCGCAGCCCTTTCGCAGAATCCAGTTCAGTATAACGAAACCATGACGGGGAATAGAAGGCGCGCCTCACCCTAAGATGCCGCCTACAGTCGGCGACACTAGACGCCATCATCTCATAGACACATAGCAGAGTACACGTAGCCAAAATCGACGAATTCGCATGCGCAGGATCCTGACCCAGGAGCAACGAGATTGTATGCTGGTAGAGCTCCAGTGTCATGTGCCGCGGCTTATTCTGGACCGTATCCAGCTGCCGCGAGGCGAGCGCCATGGCCGCCGCGACAAAGGGCTTCGACTCCATCAGCTCGTAGATGCTTGTTGTGGAGAAGTGCATGGCGGTATCCGTCGTCTCACACCACCTGGCCGTTTCTCCGATGAAGGCCGTTATGAGGTGGACTTGAGTCCTATGAGATACCGGGAGTGGGGGCTCGGGTATTGGAGAGGCGCCGCGAGAGATGGCTTGTCCGAGGGAGAAGGGGGCGATAAGACCGGTGGACAGCAGCTCTTCCGTTGATAGCATTATCGACATGTCCAGCGGTGACAGCCCCGATAGAAGCGACAGTTGATTCCTGCCATCCAACGGGGTTCCGATGGTACCAAGGTCCGTCGGTGGTATGAAACTATCCTCGGACATACCGAAGCCAGGCTGATGAGGACTATCCTCATCGTTCCGGCTTGCAGGCTGGTCGGAGTAAACTGTCTCGACTGGCTCATACGCCCCGTGTGCCTCATCCGCTTCATCTGCCTCATCTGCCTCATCTGCCTCATCTGCCTCATCTGCCTCATCTGCCTCATCTGCCTCATCTGCCCCATCGGCCGCTTCGCGATCGAGTTCTTCAGGCGACGTCGCGTTGGCGGTCTGCTCCTCGACCTCCCGACGGATCTCCTCCGTATCATCAACGAACTAGTCACCAAACACCAAAACGTCAGTTTGCACCTGGTACCATCTACTCTACCAGGAAGACGGCCAAAGAGAGGCCCGGACATACAACGAATGGGTCCGCGGCCCTGGAGCTGCGAGTCCGTCTCGCGCCCCGCCTCTGCCTCTCACGCGCCGCCAAAGCCGAAGTATCCGTCTCAGAAAGCTCTAGCATCCGCGACGGGTGAAACGAGACCTTCATGCCCCAGACGCACGCATCGCGTTTATCCTCGCATCTCCGGCATGTGGGGCGCCTCCCGTCACCTGCGACCCCGTTAGCCAGGATGAGAGCGGACAGGCGGGGAGCTGGCGGACGAGACCCACACTTCCGCTTCCGCCTGCGGCACGGCAAGCTATGGTCCGTGTTATTAACTGCGTGGTCTATGCCGCAATACCGAGCGGGCGGTTTCTCACCATCCAGACCTCGAGCGGTTCCTCTTGGCCGGTTTCGGGGGCGACTCCGGAGACCCGCCCGGGCCGGCCTCGGCATCCATGTAAACCCGGGAAAAGACCGACGCGCGGGACGCGACGGATTTGAGTAATCTCTTTTTTCCGACTGCGATCGTCAATGACACGTTGAAAGTTGGCGGACTGAGTTTCCATATTCCGACTTTTACGACGACTAGTTGTCGTTGCGAACTTGAGGGCCAGTCCTGGTGGCGGATTGGTCATACAGGGCAAGTGGAAGCGCCACGCTACGCTTACAGTTGCCCCTCCAGCTAAGACGACGCCGGTGTGGGCGACTGTTCTCAGTTGTTGGCAGCTTTCATCCCAAGCACCGAGACGGCTAATAAACGAGACCGAAGATGCAAGTCTTGACTTGGCGATGGCATGGTGTCATATGCCCCCAAGGCCCGGCCGGGAGATTTGCGGAGTGGCTGACCGTGGAATGGCATATTGGAGGCTACAGAGCCGCGGGAGCGGTGGAATCTTCGTGGTCATCTCTTGGCATTGGCTCCTCGGCTTGAGCGTCTAATACAAGAAGGCAAAAAAAGGAGTGCTGTTCGTTATCCGAGGAAACGGGATCGGGGTGTCCACGTATCAAAAAGATGCCCGCGCCGGGTAAGTGCGCCAATGACATTTGGCATGCGAGGATCCGGTCATTCGGTTTCCTTTATCTGCAGCCAAGCCTCCCCCCATGTCCTTCGTCCACGTAAGCGGCATCCTCGGTATCCGGGAGGGAGACTCAGACTCTCCAGGCTCCCGCCCGGTGAATATCAGCGGCGGGGTAACCCGCTCACACCACCCATATATCTACAAGTAGGCCAGAGGTGTCGAGCCCCGGCGTGCGAGGGCCAGGTTCCATGGGAAACTCTAGACCTTATTTTTTTCTTCTTGAATACTGAAACAGAAGCACCGTCAAGGTTACTCTTCGGCAGACGTTTTACAAGAAGCAGACGACCCGGGGCGTCAGTGACAGCATGGAATCAGAGGACGCACACCCGCCGATCCATCCGCATCCGCGCCAGCCCGTCGACGTGCGTGAGCAGATTCGGTGAACCCCCACTGCACCCGGATGACAACACCTCGCCCTCGATAAACGAAACCAAAACATCCGCAAGAAGAGAGAAATGATTGGACATGCCGAGAAAAGAAAAAAGGTACTTGCGCCCAAAGTACCTTTCCGATCTCCCAAGTTTCCAGGCTGGAAGGGCAGTGCCCTTCGTAGTGGAGGGTATCCCGATTCGGGAGCACTCGAAACACACCACTGCCAGACCATCCGGCCGCCAAACATTCCACGACACCCGATGGAGCATTGGCTTCTCGAAGGCCTGTGCCGTGTTAGTCACTTGAGCGGTGAGGCCCAGCTTTCCCCTCACCTCCAAACACACACGTCGTACGCCGTCGAACAATCGAAGAAACCCCGGCCGGGGGAGCGGGGGCCACAACACTCGCGGGGAACGAAAGTCCCAACCGGCGGTGCCCAGCGGCCGAGATGTCATCATCGCATCATCGCATCACACCTGCATCAGGCCTTCTCCAGCTCGAGATAACACACCACCCACACCACCCACACCACCACCACCACTGCCACGCAAAGCAGGCTTGGCCCGAGAGGGGAAAAGAGGGGCAGGCAGCCACGATTGATAAATCGGAAACGATTAACATCCAGGGCGGGGGTGGACCCAGCCCGACAACGTGGCCCGCCTCGCGATTCGAGGGCCGCTCTCACCTCGGTGACGTTGCGCTCACACACCCACACACTAAAACCGACCTCGTACTTTATTTTTAGGATCCGCACGCTGGGGGATTTGCTTATCCGGTGCCGTCCACGCGGTGTCCTCCAGGGGTCCCTGGCGCAAGCGAGACCGGATCCGTCTCGCCGGCGCGCACATGACCCCAATTGAGGGGGGTAGGCGGCCTCATTGAGAGCATCAATGCTCCCTTAAGGCTGAAGCGTGATGATCCTCTGATGCTACCCAAGCTCGATTCGTAAATGCGGAAATGACGAGTCGACACCTGATTACGGCCCCCTGTCGTGGTGACACTGGAATCCCTCCACGCGCGATCTATTCTCTTCATGGAAGTCCGTGGGTACGAGCAGACCCCGGCGGCACTAATACTCTCCCCTCCAAGGGAGGCGTGCACCAGCCTACCCCCCAACAGCCCCAACAAGGCTCCCGTACTTGAGCGAATTAAGTGTAGCAGAAACCTGCCCCCCCGCCGGCGAAACAGTAACAATCATCCCCGAGCTCTTCCCCTTCCCGCCCACAAAATGCTCCCTCAGCACCATCGTCAGCGCCGACGACCGGAACGGGATCCTCGGCTGCCTCGTAGACCACGCACGGATGACCTCCTTCAGCGCCAGGAGATCCGCGTTGATCTGCCTGCCCTCCTGCTTCTCCTGGGGCGTCTGCTTGGGAGCTTGGATTGCGGGGGTGCCTTTCTGTTGGTGGTATTCTGCGCCGGCGAGGTCCACGAAGATCATCCGCGCGCCAAGGCACGGCGAAGCAGCCGACTGGAGGATATCCTCGACGTGATTCTCCGCGGCGGTGACTCGAGCCTCAAACTCCGCCTTTTCCGCCTCCGCCGCGTCGATGCGCGCCTGGTCCATGGTGTACTCCGGGTTCGGAACCCACCCGCCGTCCGGGCCCCGGACGATACCCTTCATCTGCTCCTCAATGCTCACGTCCGTAGCCCTCTTCCCCACGGGGACGAGCTCCGACTGCCGCTCAACCACAGCCTGCCGCGCCTCCACGAGCTCCCGGTTGATAATCTCGAGCTCCAGCACCGCGTGCGTCCTCGAGCTGAGGTCATGCACGCTCGAGGACCCGACGGCCCGCTGGCCCAGCGCCGCGATGAGCTCACGCTTCAGGGCGTCAAAGGTCCAACAGGGCCGCTTGACGATGGGGCAGACCCTGACCTTCCCCCCCTCCAACTTCTCCGTCTCCCCACGAATATGAGTCTTCCCATCAGGCCCCTCCCTGATATGGCACTCCGTCCGCCCATTAAGAAGATCAAACGCAGACCTCTTCCTCAGCTCAAACAAACTAAACCCAATCCCCAACTCCTCGCCCCCCTCATTCAACCTCCCCAGCTCTTCAAAAAGCTGCCTCGCCGCAATGAGACACACCCCAAGCTGTCCCTCATCCTCATAGTCGTACCCGATAATCGTGTGCGTCTTCCCGCTGCCAGAGTGCCCGTACGCAAAGAAGCTGCTCGTCCCACCGCGTAGAATATTAGGAACCGCAGGCGCCACGACGGTGTCGTACAGCTTTGCGTTGTCGTCCTCTGGTCCAAGGACGGCGGTGAAGCCTGGGGTGCTTGTCCAGGGACGATCTGAGGGCGATGTTTGGCTGTTTACGGAGACTGATAGGAGTGATTGAGAGCCTGCTTTTGTGCTGCGGGAAATCTCGCCCGACGCAGCTTCGGACTTGGCGAGCGGTCGCCACCGGGCGTATACGTTGATGCCCTCTGATCTAGGGGCCGTGGTAACCATGGTTTTTCGTTTCGGGGAGTGACAAGACAAGAAGGGATCGAAGCCTGTCGTACGAAGTGTAGTCTAAGACTTGGCTTTTGTTAGTGCCAGGCACCGACATTTCTGGTGCGGGTCCCACCCACGACAACGTCCAGTTAAAGGCGGCCTCGGAGCTCCGTAAATCCCAGCGTCCGTCCCCAGTACCCCAGGCACCTCGCCATTGGGCGGTCAAGTTTCCACGGACGCGGAGCTGCAGACTCCAGTGGGCCGGTAAGACATGCACATTACCACACTGTGTATAATCGCCAGCGGAGGCGGTTCGCGTTCAAGACTACAGGTAAAAGCTACCTCTGCTACACGCATCCTGCTCCCCAGCGCCAGGTGGCCAGCCTGAAGCCAGGCGGAGGGAACGGGGAAATCCCGTTTCCCGCCCCTATTCCCTCCTTTCTAAATCGCGCTTCTAAGAATGAGAAGTACGTTTTGTTTTGTGTTGCCTGGGTCGAAGCGACCGCCCGACCGTCACGGTCGCTTTTTGCCAGTCGAGAGTGAGTCGGTGCAGGATTGGCGTGGCAGGTGAGGACGAGGAGATGATTCAGCAAGAGTGATTATTGAATATGGTGGGTGTGGTTTTGTCGAATGAGCGGATGAGAGAGATCTAGAGGCCGTGTAAGTGGGCTGTTTTGGTTTGCGAGGCGACCGTGATGCGATCGATCGAAATGAGAGCAGCTGTTTTGTGGTCGGCTCTGAGGTGGGAAGCGTCAAATCGAGTTAAGCTGCGGGAGAAGATGCTGTAGAGGTTAGGCGAGTGGCCTTTCGTCTCAGATACTCTTCTCCAGAACTCTGTCGCTTGCACCGCGGCAGTTCCTGCTCGAGACCCGTCTTCGCGTATCACCGTCTTAGAAGCGCGTCTCGGCCAAGAGGGTCTTTGGGACCAGGGCTTGGGTGAGGGAGGCATGCGCAGCACCGATGCACCCTTGCTTTCCCGGTTTCCTCACCCGTCCCGTCGTCAAAGAGTTGGAGCCCCTGCTTATATCGTCGGCGAACGCCGCCACGTCTCCCCAGACGCCGAGACCGGCCAAGCATGCTGGCCCCAACGCTGCGCCAGAGATGAAGAACTCTGGGGCAAGAGTTCCTTGCCCACAAACGCAGCATTCAGCACGCCCGGCCAGGTCCGACGTCGAGAAGGTGTCGGAGCGGTAGGAGACGTGGCCTGTTGATGAGTGTGTCTAGCACCGTGCGTTTGTAGTGCTGGACACTATGTCGCGATGCGAGGCTACTTGGGGTTAGTTGCCGTGGTATTCGACGGTGACAGTGACGCTGTGACATACCTTTGGAGGTGCTTTCCGAGCTCCGCCTGGGATGAAGAGGGAAGAGGAGAGATTCCGAACAGGAGGGAGGAAGGCCGTTTACTTATACGTACTATTTCGTCCGTCACTCTCGGGACCGTCTTCCGTCTCTTCTGTCACTACCTGGATATCGGCGCTGTGCTCACATTCTTCCCGGCTTCCGGTCTCTAAACAAGTATTAACCGTTCGCGAACGCGAGACACTGTAGACCCCGTGAGAGGAACGCGGCAAGTGGCTGCGAGCCCAGCTTCAGATCCGCGCATCCCGATCAGCGCTCCCTTCCCTTCCCTGGAACCTGTGCCGATTACCACGTCGAAACGTCTGTCCGCCAGTATGACGAGGGGGACCACGGCGGAACCAGGTCCTGCGAGACTGGCACCGATACCGGCTGAGCGCCTTTCCCGATGGCAGGGCGAGAATCGACCAGGGCATTCCGAAAGGACGATACGGAATGGCCCCCCACCCCCCCTTCCCGCCGCGCCGCGCGCTTTGAAAGGTAACTCGTGCTAGCGGGCCGGTTTAGTAACGGGCTCTGGGGGGATCTGCTGCCCATCGTGATCGCAATGGGCGGGCCGGCGTACCGACGGATGCGAGTACCTGGGGTAGGCGTCGCTGACAACTCGGTCGGGCGCGCTGGCGGTTGGGCAGTGTCCGCATCCATCAGGTGGCCTCCTCTACGACTTCCCGAAGCGGCTTGATTAACACAGTCGTAATGCTACCCTTGGGGAGCCCGTCACCCGTCCCTGCACCGCCGTCCCAAATCCCACTTCAGAAAGTTCTTCTTCGTCTTTTTCTTCGATCGGGAGTGGGATGCTTGGCACGGGCCTGATGCGACGCACCGTCAACACTCGCTGGCAGCGCGTCACCCGTCCTTGTACCGCGGTCCCAAACACGACCTCTGAAAGGTTCTCTTCGTCTTCTTCTTCGATGCCCGGGAGGAGGATGCCGTAGTTGTCTGGCACATAAGATGGGCGAGGCGGCAGTTTGGGGAATTCCTCGTGCGGAGCCTCATACTCGGGTCTTGGCCCTGCTGCTCTCCTTCGGTCTGGGCTTGGGGCCATGCGGGGACCATGGGCGAGAAGCTGACAGAGACTCGGGAGCCCACGACGGGCGCTCTAACCCCGGGTGATGGTCCAGGGCCTAGCGTCGAATATACAAGGGCCCACGGGCGGGACGTAGCAGAGCACTGCGCAGGCGAGGACGTATCGATCTTCTCTCGGGCAGTCTCCGCGCGCCGCCTCCGCTAAACGGACTTCATACTAGGAGCATCCCGACCCGTGCACTCGCTCAGGTACCCTCCCCCGAGGCAGCAAACTCGAGTAAGGCCGTTCGGTTCAGAGCAGCACTTGCTGCGAACCCGGACACCCCACGACGCCGGTTCACTGCCAGAGAGTTGTCTCTTACCCGCCCCCTACCAGGCGGGGACGGACATTGCGGTACTTAGCACAGGTACCGTGGCGTCCGGCGCACGCGGCACACGAAACACGCAAGGCCGCGCAGCCCTCTCCCCCTCAACCGCAAGTCCAGACCACGTGGGAAGAACAACGTGGCGGGCAGGTGCGCCGACCCCTCCTCCCGCCGCGCGGTGACCTCATCAGACGTGCCGCGACGCCCGTCGCCCAGAAGGCACCCGATGCGACCCCTCCACGCCGGCCAGCCGTCGCAGAAAGTGGTCTTGTGAGCCTGCGCGCGTTTGAGGTTGCGCCGCGTTGGGAAACAGGCCGCCAGTGAGACCCTGTCGGTGGGAGTCCTACTCCAACCTTTCCACCCGAGGTCACGAGATGCGAATTCGCATTCCTCTGGCCTACCTCGTACCGCCGCGGTAGGCGTGCGCAACTCGCCTTCCGGGCTGTGCTAAAGAGCGCCGTTTCAGGTCCGTCCCCTCCACCTTGCCCGCCATATCCGGAGTCCCCAACTCCTCCAAGGCACGGGAAATCAGCAAAGCACGCCAAGCTCTTGGCGCAATCGAGCCTGCCCAGCCCGTGCTAATTTCGATCGCAACGCTGTGCGCAATTCTCGGCTTCCATTCCATCCCAACATTCACCCACGCCCCCCCCCCCTTCCCCCCCACCTCTGCCCACTTCGCAGCCGCACAAGAGGAGAGGGAAATATTTGCTCCAAAGCCCCACAGCGGAAACCAACGTCCTCCATAAACTTTTTTCCCGGGCCCCAAGGCTCGGCTGACGAGATGGTGCATACCGCTTGCTCTGTCCCGGCCACCCGCATCATCTCGGACACGGAGCCCCCTCAAAGCCAACCGATTTGTCGACGCGGTCCGAAGATGCGTACATGGATTTCTGCTGCCTGCAGAGAGTATGCGTCCGCAGCAAGACATGTTGCAGACCCTGTAACGCCGGGAGAGGGGCGTGCGCGCGCCCCGTCGCTCTGCGTCGTTACATCCTTCTAGAACAATTTTGTCAAAAATGATCCGTCCGAGTGACCCAAAGCAACCAGTAGAAACCCCGCGCTAAGTGATCAGCACGTCAATATTCGTCAACTGCGGCATCTTCCGCTTGCCCGTAACAGGCCACTTCCCCCGTCGTCCCGTTGCTCGATACCGTCGGATGTCAACAAAGGCGGGAACACCGGCTCCGTTCTCCTTCATCTCCTGTCCCGACTGCTAGCCCAAGTTCCGTCGCGTGTCCGGCGTGGGGGAAATACGGGTCTGGGGCGGGTCCATCCCATCTAGCCGAGGCCGCGGGGTGGAATAGTCTCTGTCATTAATAAGGTGGCTGTGGGTACGATGAAGCCGAGGATAGCTGGCCGGAAGGTGCAAAGCCGAGTTGCACGAGTGGACGGCTGTCGCTTGACAGACACGGCCTCAACATAGCTCCGGGTACCCGAGTGGAACATGCTCAGAAAACTCATCCCACGACCTTCTCGGGCCGCAGCAACCCAGACCGACATTTCGAAGCAAAAAACTCATCGCAAAGCCCCCGCAGCCAAGAAGAACAAACGGAGGAAACAGAGCGATGTCCCCATCCATCAGGTGACCGCCTCTGCGACTTCCCGAAGCGGATTGATTAACACCATCGTAATATTACCTCTGGGGAGCATTTCATCCCCCCCTGCCGGACCATCGTCATTCCCGCCGGGGGGGTGTGCCCGAAGTAAATTTTCCAGACCCACAGGCTATTAAACTAAGCGGCACAGGGAGCTGAGAGCAAACCCTGCCACGTCCGCTTGTTTGCGAAAGATTCTCGCCGTCTGGACGGAATGCGACTGGCATGCGGGCACCGTTGCACCAGGCTTCGGTATTGGAGTTTGGCGAAACAAACCGTCGGACGGAGAATTTCTCTCAGTGGTTGTGCTCATGCTTGGCAAACGCACCGGAGAAAGGGGCGGTCAATGACGACTTCGCACATGTCCGTGTCCGACCGCTGAGCCCAGCCCGCTGAGCCCAGCCCGCTCCTGTGTTACCAATGGTTGGCCGATCCAGTCCGTTGGGAGACCACGCCGTTGGGACCCGTCAGAGCACAGATGCGCAGAGGCCACCGTGGCCCAGAAGTTTTCCACGCAGCATCAAACCGAGGCTCGGTGACCGGGAAGACGGCTAGCCAGCCGACCCGACACCACCCGTGATCGAGACGTCGCTGCCTCCGAGGAATGGCAGTCCTGCCGGTGCTTGCAAGTCGGAAGAATCGGACCCGCGATCCGTCTCCGACACGCACCGCGAGCCACCAAGAAGACGGGCTGGGCTGACCAACAAAGTGCCTAGTCGTACCGAGGGAATGGTTGCCAAAATCTCACCACACTAACACGGCCCGGGGTCCCTCGTCGAGCCATCGTAAAAAGGTAATATCCGACACGGCCTCACCGGCCCTAGGGCTGCCGTACCATGACGTCCGAAAAGCCCCCCACCAACCTCCATACGAACCGAGTGCCTGGAAGTGCCGCCCCTATCAAATCGCTTCCATTTGACATCTCCCGGTTGTGGGGAGGTGGAACTCGCTGGCTTCTCCAGCTCCTGTGGACCCCGAGCATCGTTTATCAGGCCGGGGTTGGGCGGATTTTCCTGTGCTTGCTCCGTATTAATGACCACTCTGAAAATCTTCAGACCCGAAACCGTGGACGAATAAGGATCGGCGCTGGGGCGTAGCCCTGCGGCCCGCCCTCGTCATTCCACCAGACGATGACTTCCTCGTCTCACACCCCTCGGAAGGAAAGACTTTTCAGTCTGGCGTGTGAAGGATGAGGTCACATTAGGCTGCAACTAGACAGTCATGAAAGATTACCCCTCCTTGTTCATCACCACGGTTGGTTTGGAGAATGCCAGCTCAACACCCCAAACTTGCAACCGCCCTCCGCATGCATTAGACCGCAAACATTCCCGGGGTGAGTCATCGTTGAGCTGCATGCAGGGTTCAGAAGCTGCCCAAGCTTGCAACAGGAAAACCTGCCGTCGTCTCCACCCAGTTAGATTTGGATTGCCGGGTTCGGACGGTTGTGGGGTCCGTCTAGAAGCCCTGGAACATTCTTTGGAAATTAGGACGGGGTTCCTGGGGACCGAACATGTGCCGGGGTTTTCGTGGTAAGGCTGGATCCTTCCGGTTCAACAAAACGACTATTCCAGGCAGCCGGATTGGGGGTTTGCTCCAGTGCCTCCAACCTGGCTTGTTGGACCCCAGAAAGGGGCAGGCAAGGCTTCTCAGCAGAACAACCCTGGCGAGTGGGTCTGTGGTCTCATCTCGTCGCCTTGAAACATCACCTGGGGCGGCAATCTCCAGTCTCCTATCGCAGCTGTCAGCTCTGCTAGTGTCCCACATCTCCGGATCTGGCGGAACACGGTACTGAGCCAGGAACGGAGCGTGATCGGGACTCTAATAGCTAGCGGTACCGCGAAGCCGGAATACCCCGGAGCTGGCGTGCTAAGCTGACCATTCCACACGTGAAGAGGTCCGAGTAATCTGAAACTTAGACGCCACAGCGGGCCACAGCTCGCAGGGGCCACGTTTTCCTCGGTAGTGGATGAAGGGAACGGACACCTCGTACTGTGGAAGGCCCGGGCCAGAGTGCCGGGCTCGTTGTGAGCTGAGGACGAGGCTGCTTCGCGGGCTTGCGCGTGGGTCTGACAAGGAGGTATCCACAGCCATTTCGGTCTCCTCCGTGGCTTTCATTGTCCTCACCCGGTCATCTCTCAGATGTGACGGCGAGAGACGGCCCGGATGTGAGCGATTGGAAGAACAAAGACTTCGCGTCGTGCCTCTTCCGCCATGATCGAGAGATCTGTCGCATACGACCGCGCATTCGTCGGCTTCAAGCCACGGCGTCGGATAGTGCGCCCCCTCGGTCAACCCCCTTGTCGCACAATCGTCAACCGCCCAAACCCCGTATAGCCTCACAAAGGAATCCCATTGGTTAATGTCCGCGGAGGAAATGACCCCATCACCCAGGCAGCTAGCCTCGGTGTGGTGCGCTCGCTGAGAGCAAGATGGGGACGGTGAGGCTGTGACGGCTCGTATACGAGGTGCGCCAGGGTCGCTCTGACGTCGGACAAGCCTTCGTTAAAAGGGGCGGGAGTAGCCCAACCACTACTGAGTACCGACTCACCGAGTCAAATCCATGTCTCGGCTATTTTTAGTTGAATAAGGACCGGGTTCAAAAACGGCGCAAAACCGTCTCGCCCTGGGGGCCGATCCGCGGATGTGGTTCAGGTCGATGGGGACGAGCCCTCATTTGCGGACAGGAGGGCTGTCATCGCTCGAGAGCCCCATCGTGAGCCTCAATGGTCCCAGATCCCGGGACGGCGTAGTCCGGATGGAAGGGGCGTGCCAAACGCTCCGCTTATTACCAATCCATAACGATAGTTAGGGGCGGGGAAGATTATTCAGTGGAAGGTTCGACGCAGGGGCCAGGTCGGCGATGGGGACAGAGGAAAATTTTTGAAATTGCGAGTGAGCATTGGCGTCGCCGAGGGACGCGGAGCGCGTCGGTGACGAACGAAAATTCCGAGACCCCTTTCGTGCCTGGCCACAAGTGCGACACAGCGCCAATTGCAAAGTATCCACCAGGTGACCTCACTGTTGCGGAAGGCGTCTCTGGCAGTCAAGATGACAATCCTGATGTTGCGAGGTATTAGGCAACAACGCTCTTTCCGTTTGCCCATAGCAACTGCCAAATTGGTCGGTCGATGCTTGTGATCCGGTAGCCGACCAGGCGCTCCTTCTCAGCTGTTGCCTTGTTCCTTCCCGCGCCAGCCTGGCGACGGATGGGGCGGGGGTGGGGAGCAATTAACACCATCGCGTCGTACCCTGTGTAAAGTACTCACCGCCAAAAGGAGGAACACAGGCGAAGACACCCAAAGCATCCTTTAATAATGTTGCTCATCTTGGCGACTATTCGCCGTACCCTAAATAAGGCTCTGGATGGGCCGGGGGTGGTCCTGATGTAAAACATTCTTCACCCACCCCCTCAATACGACACCCCCACCCCCCACTCTTCTATCAGCAATTTCATTTCACCCCCCCTTTTCGGCAGGGGTACGTCACTACAAATCCGCAAAGTACCCACGCAGATGGGGTACCGGGGCTTGGGCTTGGCAGGCGCACCCCCTTCCCCCTGTCGCCGGCTTGCCTCGTTCGAGACTTGGCCAGGCACGCACCTCACACCCTTGCCTTTGGTCCTGCCTTCCGATCGGGCCTGCCTCGATACAAAAGGAAGCGTCATCTCCCCCTTCATGAGCCCCGAGATCTTTCCTCTCTGTCAAAACACTCTGCCAACTACAGCAACTCATAAGACCCGCTCTTAACTACTACTCTTGCACTTACACACGACTACTTGTGACAACACCGCGTCAACATACTCGACCACCACTCTCTACAACACCACCACATCCAATACAATGGCCCACACTTCTCCTTGCGAAATGCCCGCCCAGAGGCCCTCTCAGCTCCCTCCCTGCCCCGGCCCTCCTCCCAGCCGGCCTCTTCCTCCGCTGCCTAACAAGGGTTAAGCGGTGCCGGGAAGCACGACACTAGCAATGGCGACACTACCATCGCTTCACGACATTGCTGTTTCAACCCTACTCTTCGGTTCACGTGTCTGATCTGGATTCCCGCTTGCGCCGCGGATCACTCGCCAACTTCCGCGCTGCCATGGCGTCCTCGCTTCAATTGAATCGGAAACTTGTTCGACTGGATTCGACTACCCGAGACAAGCGGACGGCCAGCCGGGCTGGGTACATGCGCAGTCCTTTTGTCCGGTCAAGACCTACCGCCGCTTCCGAAGACAACAATGGCCGCGTCCATGGCGACCACGGTTTCCACATCAGCCGCTCCATCGGTCCTTTTGCTCGCCGCGCATTTAAGAGTGCCTCCGCATCCCACGGTGGCATCGCGGAACTCGACCACCTGGCCGCCTCAATCTCCAAGATACGACGCATGTTTTTCTGCAGCTGCGACATCCACTCGCGCCAGCCGCACGCTTCATTCTTACCCCGTCTTGGCTTAATATGCCCCTCTTCTGCCTCGGCATGACGTCGCAGTCCTCTACACACGACTTTTAATCATTACCCTTTTCTAATACTCTCTTTTCTCCTCACAATATGGCTTTAATGGTGCACGGAACGGCGACCCGCCCCCGTTCTGGGCGGCGGGGTCATGCTTGGGGGTTTATCTCTTTTGAAACGGCGACTCTCCATCCCGCTGCAGGACCTCCCGCGCCTCGACGCGCGAGGCTCCTGTACCATTATTCTCAACCCGCGCCGCGGCCCTTTGTTCGAAAAGGGAGTGGCTGCGAGGTTTATTCTTTGATACCCCGCCTTTCATTATTTCCTTGGTTTTTTAGGATGATGTGGGATGAAACTGGGCAACGGAACGGATCTGATGTTTTATTTTTATTTTTATGAGTTGGTGTCTGGGAAACATAGAATTGGCAAATCTCAATACGGCCGAATAGTCAAGATCTCCACGCAAGGGAGTCTTATTTTACAATATTACCATAATGGAAGGATATTCTCCTAACACTGCGCTACCTTTCCACTGAGCACCCTCGTGACCAAGGCGTTCAACCTGCTAATTTAACGTGCATACACACCTGCGCTCTGTGGTGGACTTTCCTCACTGCCTGCACCTCGTTACCGAAGTGGGCACGGCCCACAGCGATGGGCGAATCGGAGGGTTCTCCATCCCAGCATGCCGTGTGACGAGAGCGGGTGATGGGAAAATCGAAATGCTCCCGCAGCATTCACCGGGAATTTGGGGATGCCGTGGAGATTGGCCTTTTGTTTGGTGTAACTGTTCATTTCTTGGGTCTTGGCCGGGATCTCGGCTCCGGTACTGACTGGAGCTTTGGCGTCGATCAAGGGCATGAGCTCTAGGTACGATGAGACGGCTGTTTCTGGGGAGATTGCGGGGTCTGCGTTTTGTGCGGTCACAATAGTATTGATCCCGACAGCCTCCAGGGATTGCTGCATTATTGTCTCTTTCCAGCGTGATTGCTTTCCCCTTTGGACACCGAGACTCGGAGAAGGCGCACCGCCCAAGACAGACAGGGATCCAGGGCGTGTGTGCGCCAGACGTTAGCTGGGGTTTGAGGACAACAGCCCTGTCAAGCTGACAAGGGGCCGTGCTGCAGGGGAAACTCGGGGGCGTAAAAAGAGGCGCTTTGCAAATGATGCGCAGCGAGGCTTCTTCCCGAATTGGGAACGCGGGTTTCCTCTTACGGATGGGTGCTAGGTTAGCGTAATGGCTTTGATTCGGGTGTCTCATTCCCGGCTTTGGGGTTCGGTGCGCTGTATGGGGAGGGATGCGCGGTGGCTTTCCGCGGGTCTTTGGGATTCGGACCGCGGGGTTGTTGGGTGTCAGAGCTGGGTGGGATCTGCCACCTTGCTTGATTCTTGGTTTTGATCTACGACTGTTTTGGCTTGGTATGAGACAATGGTTTTCAGATAATGGTGGGGGGTGGACGGACCCAGAAACAGCGACCTTACATTCCTGGCTTGATCGACCAGAGCATGAAGAAGAGAAACAATAGCTGCAGGTACAAGTGCAATGGTCTCTCCCGTTTGGGAATGGCCAATCGTCCGCCCCCCCCCGGTCTGTCAGAAAACTAAAGACCCGGGGATGGGAGGCTGAGCAATGCCCTTTCCCCTATTGGGTATAAGCTGGATGGGCCAGCAGCTGAGGCTGTTGAGGATGGTAGGTTGGGAAGGTTTGGAGGCGCGAGGGTTTTCAATAGGGTCGCCCTGGACAATAGGCTTCGCCCGCTGGCCGGGGGGCGCTACGCGGAGCTGACCGGTCCGCTGCGCGGAGCTCCCCGGCGGGCTGGTATTGTGCCATCCTCGGAGCAGCTGAGACGAGATCGTCGGTCGTGAGGCGTGAGCTACATGAAGTCGAAGTCACCCATCATGGTTGTTGGGACTGGGGCGTGTAAGTGGCCAAGCTAGCTCCTCCATTGCGGCGCGCATTGAGGCTTTGCCGGACCGGGAGGGCTCCCAAAGCAGCGATAACTATTACTCCAAGTCCTCAATGATATTCCCACCCCCGAGCCGGGCGGGCACTAGGCTCTTTGGACGCCCGGAGGTCATTCCCCGAGCGCGTCAACCGCGCAATCGTCGGCGTGGCTCGAAGTTGAGCTGCGCAAGCCGCGGCTTATCAGCAGCCAACCAGGGGGCTCTGGCCCGACAGTGAGCCGCCCAAGCTGAGGAAGGCGTGGCGCCATACTGCCGAGATTTTCTATCGAGGAGATCGGGATGCTCGTTTCCTCTGAGTATGCGACAGGGCTCGTGAACGAAAGTCCGACGACCCTCAGGAGCTGACCTCGATTGATTCCCAGAGCAGTCAGGTGTCAGGTGTCAGGTGTCAGGTGTGAGAGGTACGTACCGTACTCCGTCGCGAATGATTACATAACCTACATGCGAAAACCGGGGATATTCGACCGCGATCCCGATGGACCGCCTCCAGCTTCTGATGAGCCTCTCAAACGCCCTCTCAACAACGCAGCCATGGCGAAATTTCAACTTCACGTATGGGGCGGGGCCTTTGGCCTCGATTCCATCGACGTCGAGTGCCTCGCCGCGATAAAACACTGCTCGCAGGTCTTCCGCCGCGCCGGTCTCGACGACCAGTGGGAGATAATACCGAGCAGTGATCCTAGCATATGTCCATCCCGTACGCGAACCCCCCCCCCAGCCCACTCTCCCTTTACGTCCTTCCGGGAGGCGCTAACCGTGGTTTTCATCGTGCAGACCAGCTCCCCGCCCTCCTCCACAACGAAACCTGGACAACCGGCCACCGCCCCATCGCAAACTACCTCACCCGCCACCTCTCCCTCCCCACCCGCACACCCGCGCAGCGCGCCTCCGCCCTAGCCTACTCGGCCTACCTCACCTCGCGCCTCACCACCCTCCTCGACCTCTCCCTCTACGCTTCCTCGACGAACTGGGCCGCCACCACCCGCCCCGCCTACAGCACCGTCCTGCACTTCCCCCTCACCTGGACGGAACCCCCCGCCCTCCGCGCCGCGGCTCTCCGGCGCGTCGAGCGCTTCGGCTTCAGCGAGCTGGACGCCGACGGGCAGGGCGAGGAGATGGATGAGGAGGAGGAGGGGGAGGCGCCGGCGTTTAGGTGGATGGGGCTACTCGGGAGGCGGAGGGTGGTGGATGCCATGAGCGCGGAGCAGATGGTTGGGATCCGGCTTTACTCTTTTGCGAAGGACGTATTGGAGGTTGTGCAGGAGGGGATCGGGAGTGAGGTCATGCTGGAGGGGGAGGGGGAGGGGGAGGGAGGGGAGGTGTTCTCCGAGACGACATGGTTGCTTTACGCTTGTCTCGCGCTGATGCTCGCCCCTGATGTCCCGCAGGCTTGGCTCCGGACGCTCCTGCATGACGAATTCCCCCGCCTCGTGCAGCTCCACGACAAGGTGCGTGACTCCGCCTCCGCAAAAACTACGGTCGTCGTCGCGCCGTATGAGGTCTCTGCCCTGTCGACGACCCGCCGCTTCCTCCACCACGTCCTCGGCTCGATACCCACCCTCGGCAACGTCTACCTCCAAGAATGGCGCCGCCTCGTCGCGAGCAACGCCTCCTCCCCCGACGCGCGATCCTCCGCGCTCCTCTCCGTTGCTCTGTTCGCTGCTCCGGCACTCGCCTATGGGTACCGCGTCTGGAAGGGTCTCCCGCCGTTTGGGAACCCAGCGCACGTGTGGAATGTTGGGTTGCAGAACGCGAGGGGCCTAGGGAAGTTTGGAGAAATCGGGGCTATGCTGGATTACACGATGGGAACGGTGAGATAGACTTTCGCGAGCCGTGGTTAAGCGCTTGACGGCGTGTAGTACCGAACCCGAGGGAGAACGGCTGGTATGAATATATTGTACGAATAGAGCTACCTTGATGTACTAAGAGAGTAAAAATAATAGTGAAATCGAAGAAGCTGTCTAGACCCTCGCTGTTCGCTTACCCCGCCAACAAAGCAATGAGAAAAACTCCCAATCCCCACTAACTCCCTCCATCTAAAGCGAAAACTACCTTAATAAACTGTAACAGTATTGACGTACCCATTCCTAAGGACCTCAAACACCAGCCCGGGGAACCCATAAAGCGTCGACGTCGAGTCATCGCTCCCGTCCGCCCTCTTCGGCAGCCCCGCCGCCGGAGCCATAGCACTGCTGTCCTCCCACCCGCCCAGCAGCTCGCAGCTGCTCCCGGGGCTATCCCCCCACCCGCGGTTCAGCACCATGCCTCGCTGGCCGGCGTCCGTCTCGGCGGCAGGATACAGCCCCCTCCACTTCTCGGCGAGGCGTTCCGCGATCTCGGGGTACGGCGTCTCGGAGTTGGGCGGGGAGTCGGCCTCGGGACCGGGCCCTTTGAGGTAGCCGATGTCCCACCTGCAGCGGCGGTGGCGGTTGAACTCATAGGAGCCGGGTATGTTGCCGTGGAGGACGAGCTTGGTGGCGACTGACCTGTCGGATATGAAGCTCTTGAACTGGCTCTCGGGTGGGGCGTCCGGGTCGTCGGGGTCGCGCGGGGGCGCCTTCGAGGGGGGGCTGGGGTGCGAGACCATGACGTCGAAGCCCATGTAGAAGTAGTTGTAGAAGCACTCCCCCGAGACATCCGCGATATCCTCCTCGAGCACCTCCTCCACTCCGCCGTCCTCCTCGCCCGTCATGAAAGACGACTGATCCGTGTCAGTCGTGTCATCCGCGCGACTACCGTCACTTGCATCGGCCTGCCCCGCGGCGGTGCGCAACTTATGTATCGTCATCCGCTCGTCGCTTTTGCGGTAAATGGCATTAGGGGGCCCGAGCTCAGCGACGAGGTCTTGCGGCGTGGTCTCGCTTAATGTGATCCAGAATGACGAGTTAGTCCACTTCCGGAACAGCTGGAGCTTGCCGCCGCCGTGTATCCTGACCAGCGACACCTCATCCGGGTACGTGTCCTTGGTCTTAGCCAAGGTGGGGTTGGTCTTGATGCTCGGCAGGATGGCCGTCCACACCGTTTCCCTCGCCTCTGCCCACGACGGGCCGTCGTAGATGGCCATGGAACTTGCCATCTGGTCAGGCGCGGCGGATAGGAGGGTGACGACGTCCTTGTCGGGGGAGTACGCCGAGGGCGGCATCTTGAACGCAAATCCCACTCCTGGATAAGAGAGAAGGTAGATGCCCTCGGAAGATCCGTTCTCGGGCGGTATGTATTCTCCCGCATATGTCGGCCCTAGCAGTTTGTGGTACACGTGCTTAAACGATGGACCAGATGGTGCGTTCGAGCCTTCGCCGGCAGGTCTTACGACGTCGCGGTCGTTGAAGGTTATGTGGTTCTTGGTGAAGTCCACAACTTCGATTAGACGAAGCCGTTGCTCCGCGCCATCGAAGCGGAGCCGGATGCCGTTGGCTGGGAGGATGATCGTGACGGGGTCGTGGACGGGTCGTTCCGGCGAGTAGACGAGATCCATCTTCGTAAAGACGGTGGGCTCCGCCTTTAAGCAGGTGATTATGTCGTGGAGGAAGGCACCGAGGGCTGCGCAGGGGCATCTCTGTTAGCGATCCGTCGCACGTAGTCGGAACAGGCGTTACAAAGGTGGATGCGGATTCGGTTACCGTCGCTTACCTAGGAAGCCCAGCCCCCTCTTCGGGTGCAGCTGCGCCGTGAACATCGTCATCGTAGCCCCTCAGCGCATTCCAAGCCTTCGAGGGGCGGTTCGAGGTGGGGTGGCGTAGTGTCTGTCCACTGTGATGCGTATGAGAACGCTGACGATACAAAATAGAGAGACCGGGTTCAGTGGGGTTCCGCGACAGTGATGGATGGGGTAATGTAGAAGTTAAGATGGTAGCCAGGACGAAAGTCATGGGGGTCGTCGTCTCAAATGGAGGAGCTGCGCCATGTGACCGAGCTTCGGGTGATCAATGCCCCTGGCCCTGGGCTCCAGGGTCAGCAGGGGATGCCCAGGGCGGCGGTTAGCTGCGTCATACCCGAGCCCCGCCCCCACCTCAAGGCTCCATCAGAACGCGGGGCACCGAGGACTGGTCCAAAGGGCGAATGGGCAGGAGCAGCACCTGCACAGTTATATATGCGCATGGGAAGGGACGCCCTGGAATATCGACCCTATGCTGTTGACTATCCACAATAGCGATTTCATGGAGATGTTGCAAATGACTGCCGATTCTGCTCTTCCACTAGCCTCCTGACTTTGTGGTATTTTGCTGCTTCCTTTATTGCCTTCAGCAAGCACGGAAAATCCAAGAGTATTGATTATTTCGGTGGCCGTAAAGGAGCGACACTCGAGCCCGTTTCATCTCGAGTCTTTGTCTCGATCAAGTCTCCGGATCGTGTCACAGCTGAGAGCAACATGTGCGACGGGCAGAGATACCTGGTACATGTGATGACTAAGCACCCGTCCGACACGTCGAGTCGGCACCGACGGAGGCCGTGCGGTCCGCTGGGGAAAATCTGGAGCGAGGCCGAATTTCTCTGTCATAGGGTCCTCCAGAAGACGCTTCCGGGCCTGTGAGTCAGCGCTCCGTCAATTGGCATTCGGTCAGAGTCACAGGTACAAGCTGCTGCCAACCCCTCCATGCAGACTGCAGATGGAGGGCATACCGCAGCATTTTCCTTCCCCCACTAAATGCTAAATACGCGGGGACTAGCCCGCCTTCGCCTGCGCCCTCCTTTTCTGCCCCTCACTCCTCCCCCACCAACGAACTTCCTCTTCCTCCGTCGTCAACTCGCACGGGGAACACCCAACCGCTGGATAAACATGGAGGCTCCCAAGGACACGCCCGCCGCGGCGCCGGAAAACAACAAGCCCAAGTCCGCCAAGCAGGGTGAGTAGCGCGTCTCCCCGTCGCGGCCTTCATTCCCGTTGTCCTCGGGCTGTTCCTGTGGCTAACAAAAGTTTTACCCCGCGATAGAGAAGAAGGAAAAGGCAAAGGAGAAGGCCGCCGCCAAGGCGCAGGCAAAGCAGCAACAGCAGAAGGACGCCTCGGCCCCGAAGGCCAAGGAAAAGCCCGCCAAGGAGGTCCTCCCTCCGTTCGAGAACAAGACCCCCGCCGGCGAGAAGAAGGAGATATACCCGCTCGACGACGAGGCCTACCCGCACTTCAAGGCGTACTCGCCCCAGGCCGTCGAGGCGGCATGGTATCAGTGGTGGGAGAAGAGCGGCTTCTTCAAGCCCCAGGGCACCACTGAGGTCCGGTCCGAGAAGCGTTTCGTCATCCCTCTGCCGCCGCCCAACGTCACCGGCGCTCTCCACTGCGGCCATGCTCTTGCGAACTCTCTACAGGATACTCTGATCCGCTGGCACCGGATGAGGTGAGTCATGGAGCTCGACTGCTGCTCCGGGCAGTGGCTACACCGTGGACACTGGCGACTGACGCGATGATTCAGGGGCTACGATACCGTCTGGGTTCCGGGCTGCGACCACGCCGGTATCTCCACACAGTCCGTCGTCGAGAAAATGCTCTGGCGCAAGGAGAAGAAGACCCGTATCGATCTCGGCCGTGATGCCTTCACCAAGCTTGTCTGGGACTGGAAGGACGAGTACCACCACAGGATCAACAACGCCCAGAGGCTCATGGGTGGCTCCATGGACTGGTCCAAGGAGGCCTTCACCATGGACGACAACCTCGGGGCCGCGACGAAGGAGGCCTTCTGCCGTCTCCACGACGAGGGCCTGATCTACCGGTCCAACCGCCTGGTCAACTGGTGTACTGCGCTCAACACGGCCCTGAGTGGACTCGAGGTCGAGAACAAGGAGATCACCGGACGCACGATGCTTTCCGTCCCCGGATACGAGAAGAAGATCGAGTTTGGTGTCCTCACACACTTCCAGTACCCTCTGGATGGCAACCCGGAGGTCAAGGTCGAGGTCGCTACCACTCGTCCCGAGACGATGCTGGGTGACACCGGTATTGCTGTCCACCCCGAGGATAAGAGGTACGCGCATCTTGTCGGCAAGTATGCGCGCCACCCGTTCACGGACCGGTAAGTTTCATCGATAGCATCATGACATCTCCCCACGTATGCTGACGTACTATCACCAGTCTCCTGAAGATTGTCGCCGATGACTACGTCGACCCCGAGTTCGGTACCGGTGCTGTCAAGCTCACCCCCGCCCACGACAACAACGATTACGCCATCGGCCAGCGCCACGGCCTCGAGTTTGTCAATATCCTCAACGATGATGGAACCCTCAACGCGAATGCTGGCACGTTTGCCGGCCAGCGCCGCTTCGACGCGCGGTACACCGTCGTCGAGGAGCTCACCAAGCAGGGCCTCTTCGTCAAGAAGGAGCCCAACCCGATGAAGGTTCCCCTCTGCGAGAAGTCGAAGGACGTTATCGAGCCCATCATGAAGCCCCAGTGGTGGATGCGCATGAAGGAGATGGGCAAGGCCGCCCTCGACGTCGTCGACGAGGGCAAGGTCACCATCGCGCCGGAGTCCGCGAGGAAGTCGTACACCCACTGGATGTCCAACATCAACGACTGGTGCTTGTCGAGGCAGCTGTGGTGGGGTCACAGGATTCCCGCCTACAAGGTCACGCTGGAGGGCGAGGCCGAGGCCGCAGATGCAGATGAGCGGTGGGTCACGGCGAAGTCGGAGGACGAGGCGCGGGCGAAGGCCCAGGCCAAGTTCGGCACCGACAAGTTCACGCTGGAGCAGGACCCCGATTGTCTCGAGTAAGTGCACATGACACATGTGGTATCGATGGGTCACGCTAACTCTTGTTTCTAGTACCTGGTTCAGCAGTGGTCTCTGGCCGATGGGCACCCTCGGGTGGCCCAACACCGAGGCTCCCGACTTCAAGCGCTTCTTCCCCACCAGTCTTCTCGAGACCGGCTGGGATATCCTCTTCTTCTGGGTTGCGCGGATGATCATGTTCTCCGTCAAGCTCACCGGGGAGGTTCCCTTCAAGGAGGTCTACTGCCACAGTCTCATTCGTGACTCGGAGGGCCGGAAGATGAGCAAGTCTCTTGGTAGGTTTTACGTCCTAGTATGCACCAATGGTTATGCCCCGGTTTCTAACGCGTTGCTGTGCAGGTAACGTTATTGACCCTCTTGACATTATCCGGGGTATTGAGCTGGAGGATCTCCATGCCAAGCTCCACGTTGGCAACCTCCAAGAGGATGAGATCGCCAAGGCGACCAAGTACCAGAAGACGGCCTTCCCCACTGGCATTCCCGAGTGCGGTGCCGATGCGTTACGGTATACCTTGGTCGGGTACTCCACTGGAGGTAAGCAAGACGCGCTTGGATACCCTTAAACCCGGGCTCGTCTAACTTTTTGAATCTAGGCGGCGACATCAACTTTGACATCAAGGTCATGCACGGCTACCGCCGATTCTGTAACAAGATCTGGCAGGCGAGCAAGTACGTCCTTCTGAAGCTGCCGGAGGGCTTCAAGCGGGCCGATGTCCTCGACCACTCGAAGCTCTCCCAGCCGGAGAAGTGGATCCTGCACCGGATGAACACCGCCGTCAAGGAGACGAACCGCGCGCTCGAGGCCCGCGAGTTTTCTAAGAGCACGCAGATCACGTACCAGTAAGTCCTTTGTCCGCACGAGCTGTGGGAATGCGCGATAATAACCGACTGGGAACAGGTTCTTCTACGACGAGCTGTGCGACGTTTTCATCGTATGTTCCCACTTTTTTTGATCCGGTATTGGCGGTTGTTCTAACTCCTGAACAGGAAAACAGCAAGGCCCTCCTGACTGACGGCGACGCGGAGTCCAAGGACCGTGTCCTCCAGACCCTCGTCACCGTCCTCGATGTCTCCCTCCGCCTCCTCCACCCCTTCCTGCCCTTCATCACTGAGGAGCTGTGGCAGCGCGTCCCCAAGACGTCCGATGTGACCGTTCCCTCGATCATGCTTACGACCTACCCCGAGTACGACGAGAGCCTGAACTTCGAGACCGATGCCCACGACTATGAGATCGGCCTCAAGTGCGCCCAGGGCATGCGCTCGCTCGCGTCGGAGTACGGCATCCGCACCGGCGGCCGCATCTTCGTCAAGGCCTTGTCGCCCGCCAGCTTCGAGAAGGCCAAGGCCCAGGAGCACTCGATGCGCGCGCTCTCCGGCAAGACCATCTCGGACGTTACCGTCGTCGGCCCCGACGCCGCGGACGCCGAGGTCCCTCACGGCTGTGCCGTTGCCGTCGTCTCGTCGGACATTGTTGTTCTGCTCGACGTCGCGGAGCGCATCTCGGACGTCGACGCCGAGATCAAGAAGGTTCGCACGAAGCTGCAGCGCAGCCAGGGCACGGCGCAGAAGCAGCGTGAGGTCCTGGGCCGCGAGGGCTTCGAGGACAAGGTCAGCGAGGTTGTGAGGGCCGGGGAGCAGAAGAAGCTGGAGGACGCGCTGGCGGCGGCGGATAACTACGAGAAGACGATTGCCGAGTTTGAGAAGCTAAAGATCTCTTCCGCTTAGATGGTAGACTAGAGTAGCCTGAATCAAGATATTCTGTAAAGAGAGCGTCGTTACAGTACCGGAGAGATGTCCCTCGTAGCTGTACTTCGGCAGGAGATCCGATGACAGCTTGGGCTGTCCCTGTCCGGTCAGGTCGGAGTGATCCGGTCTGATTGGTTTGGAATTGTCGGTCAGGGGATTTTAGGGATGAACCAAGTGGGTCGCCCGGTTGCCATGGTGACAGTGTTGCTGATTGTTGATTTTGACTGGGGCGATTCCCCACAACACAGCGGACCACACAATTTCCCTCTGTCCCACCCTGGCCGCGGCATCCCTCACAACATCCTTTCCGAGCATCTCCGTGCATCATCGACACCACACATCTTCATCGGGACTCCGCCCAGTGACCATATATCTCCGAATACCTTCACACGCATCGTTTCCGCGATTCTTTCCCGGTAATCGACACCACCCATCGATCGCGCCGACGGCGCACCCTTGATACACGAAAAAAGGCTGCTCTCGACCAAGAGAGCCCACCGCAACCCTGGCCAGCCGCCTCCCGGGCCCGCGCTCCGAGCGCGATGCCCCCAAACGCACAGCGCCCACCTCCCTCCGGCCCCCCTCCCGCCGACCCAGCACGCGACCAGGCGTGCGCCCCTCCACGGCGCGCCAGGCCTCCCTCCGTCCCGACCGCGCCGGCGCTGCGTCCCCCGCGGACTCGATCCTCTCCTCCGCGACGGCGGGCACGAAGCGCAAGGAGCGGGGCTTCGAGACCGAGGTAGCGACGGAGGAGACCAACATCAGCGTCTATGTCCGGTCGCGGGGCCGGAGCGAGAGGGAGGTCAAGGAGAACAGCAATGTGGTGGTCAAGACGGAGGGGGTCAAGGGGAATCTGATGGAGCTCATGATGGGGCCGAACGCGCTGAATAACAAGACGTATAGCTTTGACGGGGTGTTTTCGCCCGCGGCGGGGCAGGACATGATTTTCGACGAGGTCGTGAAGCCGATTCTCGACGAGGTTCGTTTAGGTCTCCTCCAGGGCTAAGACTTTTTGCTAACGGGGTCTTTAGATGCTGGCGGGCTTCAACTGCACAATTTTCGCGTACGGACAGACCGGCACGGGAAAGACGTACACAATGTCCGGCGACGTCTCCGAGACGCTCGGCATCCTCTCCGACGAGGCGGGCATCATCCCGCGCGTCCTCAAGGCCCTCTTCGACAAGCTGCAGGTCGACGCCGGCGAGAACTGCGTCAAGGTGTCCTTCATCGAGCTCTACAACGAAGAACTGCGCGACCTCATCTCGGTCGAAGAAACGGCCAAGCTCAAGATCTACGACGACGTCAAGCGCGGCCACGCCACGACGGTGGTGCAGGGCATGGAGGAGAAGCACATCAACTCGGCCTCGGAGGGCATCGGCGTGCTGCAGGACGGCAGCCTGAAGCGCCAGGTGGCCGCGACCAAGTGCAACGACCTCAGCAGTAGGAGTCACACCGTCTTCAGCATCACGGCGTACGTCCGGATCCCGGGCGAGGACGGGGCCGCCGACGAGTTCGTCAGCGCGGGGAAGCTGAACCTCGTCGACCTGGCGGGCAGCGAGAACATCCAGCGCTCCGGCGCGGAGAACAAGCGCGCCGCGGAGGCGGGCCTCATCAACAAGAGTCTTCTCACCCTCGGCCGCGTCATCAACGCGCTGGTTGACCGCAGCGCGCACATCCCCTACCGCGAGTCGAAGCTCACGCGTCTCCTCCAGGACTCGCTCGGCGGCCGCACGAAAACCTGCATCATCGCGACGGTGTCACCCGCCAAGAGCAACCTCGAGGAGACAATATCGACGCTCGACTACGCGTTCCGGGCCAAGAACATCCGCAACCGGCCGCGCATCAACCAGCCCATCAACAAGAAGGCCCTGCTCCGGGACTTTGCCAACGAGATCGAGAAGCTCAAGACGGAGCTCATCTGCCACCGGCAGCGCAGTGGCGTGTACCTGTCCAACGAGACGTACGAGGACATGGCGGCCGTGAGCGAGTCGCGGCGCATCGTGCTGGAGGAGCAGTCGGAGAAGATCGAGACGGTGGAGACGAGCCTAAGGAACAAGGCGCAGGAGCTGCTGATGCTCACCGCGACCTTTATGGGGCTGCGCAAGGACCACGACCACGTCAAGGCTCAGCTGGACGAGACCAAGGGGGCGCTAGACCAGGCGGAGCTCGTGCTGGACAATACGCGGAGGTCCCTAGCGGAGGAGGCGCACCTGCGCCGCGCCCACCAGCGGACGGAGGCGGAGCTGACAAAGGTCGGGGGCCGGCTCCTCTCGACGCTGGAGCGCACCGTCGGCGACGTTGATGGCCTGCGGGCGAAGAGCAAGCGCAAGTCGGACGTGCAGGCGCTGAACCGCACGGCGTGGGCGTCATCGCAAGCGCAGGTGGTGGACGTGACGGGGCTGGTGGAAGAGAGGGTGCTGAGGTTGCGGGACGAGCAGGCGGGGCGGATCGAGGGGATGGCGGGGAGGATGAGGGGCTTCGTGGATGAGGAGCTGCGGAAGTTGGCGGACACGCAGGAGTTCCTTGAGGCGCAGCTGGCGCTGTTTGGGGAGTCGAAGAGGGGGCTGCTTGAGCGCGGGGGGAGGTCCAAGGATGATATGGATGAGGTGCTGGAGGAGATCAAGGTCGTGAGGGATAGCGTCAAGGAGAGGGTTGGTGAGAGTCTGAAGGGCATCTCTGGAGCTGCGGAGAGGATCTCGGGGGATGTACTGAGCGAGCTCGACACCTTCCACAACCAGGTATGTTTCCATGTCCATATCCCCGACCCTGATGTTTTACTAACTGTCGACTAGCTCCACACCTCGTACAGCTCCCTCGGCAAAGACTTCAAGAACATCTTCGAAGACCTCACCGCGCACCTCGTAACCCAGCGCAGCGAGTCTGAGCGCCTCCGCCGCCAGCTCCAGGGCGCCGCGCGCACAATGGTGGACCAGAGCGACGAGCTGTCGCGACGCATCCAGGAAGTCGTGGACGAGGAACGCCGGCAGGCGGCGGACGACCGGCAGCAGCTCATGGCGCAGATCGGCGCGCTGATTACAGCGCAGGCTGAGGCGCAAGAGGGCCGGCTCGCGGAGAAGGCGGCGCTGCTGCAGAAGGGCTTGCGCGATGCCGGGTCGACGCTGGGATCCAGCGTCGAGAGGTACGACGAGTCGATGGACGCTTGGGATAGCAAGGAGGAGAAGTTGCTGGAGGATGTGAAGGGCTCGAGGGATACCCTCAAGACGAGGCTCAAGGACGATTGGAATGTGAGTATTCCTCTGGGCTCTGGGAGTGAGTGGGAGTATCTTGTCGCTAACGAACAACAGATGGCGAACGAACACAGCAGCTCTATTCAAGCGACAGCAAAGTCCGTCCACGCACAGACAGTCCGCATCGTCGACGCGCAAATCTCCGACCTCGGCGCCCAAATGCAAGCCCTCGACGACTTCGTCTCCCGCGCCCGCACCGAGAACGCGCAGCACCACGGCTCCCAGGTGGCCGCCGTGGAGGATGTGTCCTCGACGGTCGAGGGTTCCTACGACGCCGTCGGCTCGCACTTCCGGACCGCCTTCGACCGCGTCAAGGGCCTCGGGTCGGACATGGACTCCGAGACGAGGGCGGCACGGTTGGGGCTCGGGCCCGTGGAGGAGGAGGTGTGCGGGCCGCTGGCGGGGCTGAGAGGGGATGTGGGTTCGAGGGCGCTGAGGGAGTATGAACCTACGGGGCAGACGCCGCAGAAGGTTACGTATAAGTATCCGACGGAGCTGCCGCATACGGCGAGCCACGAGGTTCTCTTGGCGGGTATGGACGCGCCGGATGTGTCGCCGAGCAAGAGGAGGTCGCCGACGCCAGCTGTCTACGAGGATGACACGCAGAGTCCCTCAGGCTCGCCAGGGATGGGGAGCGACGGTGCCCTGTCACCAGTGGCGAGAGAGCCTCTGGATGGCACTCCAGTCAAGCAAAGCAGCGAAGAGAGGGACCACACGGAAGAGCCAAATGAGCCCGAGGTGAAGGGAGAAAACGAAGAGACCCCAGTCAGTGAGGAAGGGGAGACGACACCCAAGGGCAGGAGTATGAGCCTGCGGGAGATCAACCCCAACCTCACCACAAGCTTCGCTTTCGACCCCGCGGTGAGCACCGCGTCCCCCGAAAGCGTCACCCTGCCGATGATCAAGAAGAGCGGGAGGAAGGGCATCCCCCGGAAGGGGCCCGTCGGGAGGGAGAACATGGTGCCTGATATGCCAAAGCGGAAGAGTCCTCGGTTAAATTAGTTTTCTGTTTCGGGCGTGGGTCTGACGGCGGTGTTTTGGACTTGGTCTTGTTTTCTTTCGCGTTCGGGGTGAATGGGGGCATTGTAGATTCTTGGTGTTGATTTTTGTCTTGTTGGAAGTGGATACCCTTTTGTCCCATGGGATAGTCTCTAATCGTATATTACCTTTGTTCACAAATGGCCTTTGTAAAGGGGAGGATTAGAGGCTCATCTTCAGTGTAGCCGAAGATGTGGTACTACAGCAGCATGTAGATGGAACGGGCGGTTAAGGTTAAGCCAGCATTACCCAAGTTCCTCTCCAAGCCACTAGTCGCAGGGATGTAAAAGACTAGGTCCGAACAGTATCAGACTAGCCGGCTGATGCTGTTCCCATCATATCCAGAATGCCTTATCGCTGCCAGGACTTGACTTTAGCTCCCTCGATGCCTATCGTCGTACGTGGCATCGCGTTTTCAGTGGGAAGTCATCACCCCAATATCGGCTTGTACCAAGAAACTGCACCCGATTAAGTTTTCTATCTTCAAGTATTCAACTAGGCTGGGCCAGACTTCAAAGCTGCCGCCGTATGTCTCCTCCCTATGCTAGACTTTCCGGTACAATTCAAAGCTACCTCAATGCCACTCAGGTATTAACCTCGAAGATATGCATGATTCAAAGGAAGTCATCAGCATTCATAACGAATACTGGAGTCGTGGCTAGTTCTTTGACTTTCGAACGCTAACACTGTGATGAACACACGACTAGGTAACGCGACGTCTCCAAAGCCAGTGATAGCCTATACAAAACCGTCACATCACCAAAGAAATTTCTGGACCTCCTTGAACAGCTTTTCAGCGTCAGTTTGATCCACAAGAGCAACATGCCGATTAGTCGGCCTTATCCGCGGCAGCTTCCGCTCGTAGGGATTGCGAAGATGTGCATTGATTCGAAAGCGTCCCAGGGGTCCACGCAGGGCCCAAACCTCGGGGGCGAGAGGCAACGGAGATAAAGGCCCGTCCTCCTCTGAGGTTGGGGTCTGGAAGAACGCGCATAGGTGGTCGATTTGGTCCTCGGAGGGCCGAAAGATGAGGCGGCCGCCGCCGAAGGGGTGCATGAGCACATTGTGGCACTAGAAGAGAATATAAATTGTCCGCTTTAACGCTTGTGGGGCGATTCGTGGTTAGCAAGAATCGGTACGTACGCCAGTCTCAACCTCCCCCATAAGTACAAGTAGCATTGGGCGGTCAGAAGCGGCAATATAACGACAATCCGAATTCACCCCGCGGGATCTGGAGATTGAACGAGTTTTTCCACACGACAACATCTACGGCGTCGCACCCACCATACAAATAACCGAGAACAATGGCCAAGTCCTCGAAACGAAAGCGGGCCGCCAAGGTCGAAGCCTCATCCAAGGTCGTCAAGACCGCGGAGACCATCATGCTGCCTCCCGACCCCGCGCCGTTCCAGCCGAAGAACCTCCAGACGGTCGTCTCGGACGACGAACTCGACATCACGGTCGAGACGCTGACTATGCTGGTTCAATATCCCGGGCTGATCAAGTCAAAGGCGTGCAGGGAGCTAAGAGGCGCGGTTCATGAGTTCCGGCAGGCTTGTACCACGGGTGTTAATAGCGTTGGTACGTTTACCCCACGTTGCCCTTGTTCCTCTTTACCCCTTACCCCTTTGCCCCTTCCCACTTTCGTCCTACATTGTGTGCACCAGCTAACATTTTGGCTTTGTAGCAGGTGGTACAAACCTCACGGCGCGGATAACCGGTGCGATTGCCGACGGGAAATACACAGAAGCCATGGTCCTCCTCGCAGAGATGCGGATCCGGGGCGAGGAGCCGAAACTTGGGGCCCTTTGTCGCTGGGTGCGAGACTTGGACGTCATCAGCGGATTGTCGACCCTGCCAAAGGGCGTCGAACGCGGCGACGTCGAAATCGAGCGTTCGACGGAGCAGAAGGAGCGGCTAAACGTCCTCGATGCAGTCCTGCGCGTCAGCGGGCCCGTCGACACCAACCCGAACGCGAAACCAGCCTCTTCATCCCCAATCGTCCTCCAAGAAACCTGGAATCTCCGACCATCGGCTGCATCCGAACAGGTCTACGCCTCTGTGTTAGACAATACAATCCACACCACGCCCCCCACCGAACTCAGCACCCACCTCCGCTCCATCGAAACCACCCCAGGACCCCAGCGCAAGCCTCCCAACCACCACCCCGCAGTCCTGTACACCACCGCGCCAAACACTATCCCCCTCTCCCCCGCCCACCCACCGATAACTTACCACCCCCACCCCGTGGTACCAGCCCTCAACCTCGCCCTGAACCTCCTCTCTCCTACAGAATGCAAAGCCATCATCTCAGCCGGCGAATCAGTAAACTTCATCCCCGACGCGCCCCTCCGCGAAGACAACGACATTAGCATCCTAGCCCACAACTTCTACTGGATCGTCGACACCACATTCCACGACGCCCTCTGGTCGCGCATCGCGCCCTTCGTCCCACCTTCTATGGACGGCCGCCTAGCCCGGGGTCTGAACCGGCGCTTCCGCGTATACAGGTACGTCCCTGGCGCCGAGTACAGGTGCCACATTGACGGGGCGTGGCCACCCTCTGGGATCCTAGCGGATGATAAGTACGTGTATGACGGGTCGCCGCCGGAGAAGAGGCAGAGCTCGCTGTTTACGCTTTTGATTTATCTAAATGATGAGTTCGAGGGCGGCGAGACGACGTTCTTTGTTCCCGGGGCGAAGGACAGGACGCTTAACGCGTATCCTGTGAGGCCTGTTATGGGTGGCGCGGCGGTGTTTCCGCATGGGGATGTTAAGGGGGCGCTGTTGCATGAGGGCACGGGGGTGAGGAAGGGGGCGAAATATATTATTAGGACGGATATTGAGTATGATGTTGAGCCTACCAATGAGGCCTAGGCTAGATTGGGCTTCAGGGACGAGCTAGAACGGGGTATTTGGATAGATCGGCGCTACTTTGGTTTAAAATGGTGGAGTTGGAAGAGCAAATTATATTGATGAACTACTGTGGGAAAGCTATTAGTTATTTTCAGGATAACTAGCTTAGAACCCAATAATGAAAGCGGTGTTTGGAGTCAACATGCTTAGAGCATCTACCGTAGAATAATCAATCTGCTGTCCAACGTGGCATTGCAAGTGGTACGTACATACAAGTGGCACTCAAGCGCGGGTGACTATACCCCAGGAGGGGGGGATACTGCCCGGGCAACATTGTCGCGCATAGGGCAGGCGGTGCTGTTTGAGATTGACCGCAAGGAGGCGCACGTTAGGCCGCGCAAGCCGTTCGACAGCCGGCTAGAGGACGACACGTAGGCGCGGTATAGGGAGGTGTTTCGGAAGCTGCTGTGCTTCTTGCAGCAGGTAGAGCAGTAGGACAACAAGGAGCAGCCGCCGTACGAGCTCACAGAGAGGCAGGGCGAGCTGGTTGATGCGTTTAAGGCTGCGGCCGCGCAAAGCAGGGGCGACGCTGACTTAGCTAGCGCTCGACATGATAGTCGCGTTATTCGACCACGAATTCAAGCACATATACTACGAGAACGCTATTATCAGCAGGCTGGCCGTTTAAAACTCTAGGACGACGGCGAGTAGGCTAGCGCTACTAACTATACGCTAGTCTACTCGGCCGTAATTAAGGTAGTACGGATGCTAGTAGTATACTAGAGCGTCGTCAAGCAGCAGGACGAGATCAGGGAGCTAGAGAGGACGATAGACATAAAGAAGGCAAGGGCAGCCGCAACAGGGCTCTTCCGGGTCGTTCGTAGCAAAGTGCAGCGGTTTATAACAACAGTTATAGACCAGACGCAGCGGGGCCCGATTGACTAGATCTTCGAGACGCGGACGTACGGGATAAAGATCTAGTTCACGACGGCGGCAAGCCCGACTATCGACTAGGTCGGCGACCGCGTGTTATACTAGAAGATCTGGCTTGGTAAAGGCGAGCTAGTCAACATGCTGCACAGGTCGTCGAGGCGATCCTAGGCGACAGCAGCTGCCGCACCTCGCGCTCGGCTTGAGTAAGACGCTCAAGTTCGTCTACAAAGGCGGGAAGGCGCGCAAGGAAGAGCTCGCAGTCGTCCTCCCACAGCACGCGGAGGAGCCATATCACCTGGCTCTCGACGGGGCTCATCTTGGCGGACCTAGGCTGCACGCGGATCTTGTTTAGCTCGCCCTCGGGCGGGGGGACGCGGACGAAGAGGCTCCGCATCGGCGGAGAGGCGACGGCCGTGTGCTTGAGCTCGCCGAGCGGGCCCTTGGACGCCTGCCCCAGTGCGTAGCGGAATTCGAGAAGGGCGTACAGGTACTCTCCCGGGAGATCCTCGCCAGGCGGTAGGGCGCGTTGGCTGCCATGATGGCTAGGGAGTCGAAGCCGCCCTCCTCGGTCTCTGGCTTCAGCTGGGGCTCCGGCTTCGGGGGTACGCATCGCTCGTTAGGCTGTCTCCCGAGATTTCGTGGAGAATCTGACGACAGCAGTGAACCAGGAAGGCCAAGAGCCGTTCTTGTGCCTCGAGGACCAGCAGCCCTTCGCCGGGGGGAAACTGTTTACGCGAGTGCATCCATTCAAACGCGTCATCGTCGTCATCCCACGACAAGATCTTCCCGTAGTTTTTCGCCTCAGTCACGCCGTTTAGAATCATGGTGTACTCGTTCAGGAAAGTAGAGACAATCGCCTTTGACACGACTCCAAGATGCATAGCCTCAAAATCGGCAGTGGCAAAGCTCGGAGGCGGGTTCCGGCCCCACGCGTTGATTAGGAGCATCAGGGGCTGCGGCTTCGCGAGGTCTTCCTAGTTGATATACGGCCACATGTACGCGTCCTTGAACCTAGTGCCGGAATCCCGCTGGGCGGGCGACTCCTTCCGGTGAGCCTGGAAGTCGGGCCGGTGGACGCCCGGCATCATGGGCCAGGCGGTGAGGAAAATCTTGAGCTTCTGCTGTTTCGTCTTGTTTGCCCAGCGCCTCTGGATCATGGCTTCATGGCATTCCACAGTGTCGCGCAGGCTCTTATAGCTCGATCCGATTTTCCTGGACCGCTCTCTAGTTTCCTCACGGACCTCCTTAGGTTTCTTCAACACCGGAATGGGAAGAATTGGGTTAGAGACACCCATTGATGCAAAAAAGGCCGCTGGGACATTGTAGATGCTTCCTTCGCCTGGGGCCGCAGAAGGCTCGTCGTCCGAGAAGTCATCATCTGAGGGATCATGATCACCGCGGTCGACCCAGTCAGTCACTCGGAATCCATGATAGAGACAAGAATAACAGGAGTGGAGTTTCCCCTTTGGGCAGAGTCGCTTAATTACGGCGCTAGCGTCTTTTCCACTGGAGGGAGTGAAGTGAAAAGAGGAGGGTTTGTGGATTCAATGTCCGGTGAGCCAACCAAGACTTGCGGTACGTCCTTGTGGGGACGAGTGCCAGTTATTCGCAGACGTGGGCATGTGTCAGTAACCAGGAGCCAAGTACACTGGTACGACGTTAGGCAGCGGCGCTGTTCAACATCCCGCCGCCATTGCACCATTCCCCCGTCTATACAACCCGGCGCGAAGCCGCGCAATTCCAGGGCAAACAGCGCCGCTGGCCCAAATAAAACCCCAATGTCTACCGTCATGACTTTCATTGTATCATCTCCTCCTCGGGAGCGCCAACCCGTGAGGGTTACCGACCTGCCAACGGAGATCCTATGCCAAATCTTCGACCACTTCAAAGATGCCAGGATGGAACGACCTGGCCGCGTCGACTGGTTCTGGCACAATAACTACGACGACCTAGACATCAAGAGAGCTGCCGTCCTAAACTCTCGCCTGGCATGCCGTCGCCTTCGCGAGATCGCTTCTCCGATGGTGCTCCCGACAGTCAGAGTTAAGCTCGAGCAGGCATCTCTAGACCGGCTCGACGAGATTTCCAGGATCCCAGAAATTGCTCGTAGCGTGCGAGGAATAGAGGTCATCCTCGCCTATCGCTCTAAGGAACTTGCTGCCGACCTTGGCAAGTTCGTAGCGCGCCGGAAGCTGGATATTAAGGACATCGGAGACCTTAGGCCCAGCCGCGCGGACCTTGAGGAAGCTTGGGACGAGTACCTTAAAGATCCTAGTATCGATACGTCGGGAAATGAACACCAGGCCCTGCTTCGCGAATCACACCACGAGTACCAGAGGCGCCACGACGAGCAAAACAGGCTGGTTAACAGCGGCGAATTTGTAGACGCGATCGTCTCGGCCGTGTCCCGCATGCCCCTCTTCGGCTCGCTCCTCTTCGACGATCACGATATTTACGCTGGCTACCTCACGCGTGAAGAGCGCGAGGCACCCTCCCTCCGCCTAATTATGACCGCCGCTGACCGGTGGTCGGCACTCGAGGCAGTTTCCGACAAACTGCCGCCGGCCCGAATCCTCTCGGACCTCCCCGTTGCCATCCACGGGACGGGCGTTTTGCTGCGAGAGGTCGGCGTTTCCACCTTCCCCAGAACCGCCCACGTCGAGTCTCCCGTCATCAGGGACGCGGAATCCCTCCGCGCGGCGTGCCAGGGCCTCGAGGAGGTGAACTTCTGGCCTCTGGACGCCGGATCGTATACGGCCACGGCGCTGGAACAACTCAACTGGTATCTCGGCGCGCTGGTCTCCGGCCGCTCGCTCGAGCTCTTGTTGGTCAACGCCAAGGAAAACACCCAGGCCAACACCACCGAAAAGTCAGCCATTGGTCCTGCACTGAGCACGTTCGATGGGGCGCATCTGAAAAAGATACACCTCGATTTTGCCCGGTTCACCCAGAGCGAGTGGGATGCATTCTGTGATGGGCTCGGCAATCATCTGGACGACTTGTCAGTGTCAGATGTGGGCATCACTGACGGGAGCTGGGGGCCCTCGATCAGGGTCCTCCGCCAGAAGACGGCGTCGCGGTGCGACGAGGGGCTATGTGAGGTATCATTGTACAGACTTACCGGTGGCGAGTTTGGCGATGGTAGTAGTGACGTTATACTCAACTGGTGGGACCCGCAGAGGAACCAGGAATTCATGTTATAGACGGAGTAAGTCGGGGTTTTTTAAAGGGCAGCGAATGCCGGAGTGAAACTAAGCCAAGCGGACATTGTGTTTTCTGGCAATATACCCCTATTTCTTACTGTTCGTTCTGACCCGTGAGACAATTTGGCTACTCGCTGGTACGTTTTAGTCGTCGTCCCGCTGAGGCGACTTAAACTAGACGGGCGACCAGCCTCTGAAGGACCGGGGAGATCCGGGGAACAAGCCAAATGGCCGTCTATGGGTTCATTTATATGGCCAATATGGGGTATAAATCCCCAAGAGGCGCGTTCGCTCTACCTGTGGCCGTGGCCGCTTGCGCGCCAGTTGTTGACAAGCCAGGCCAGGTGCGTTAGTTGCTATACCACGTTCGCCCAATCTCAGGCTTTCGTCGGACTTGACACTGAGGAACCAGGAGATTTATGTAAATCCTTATATTTTTGGCTCCTTCCTTCTCAACCTGTACCGCTCAACTCCGTTCCTAAGCCCGCATCATATCCTACTTTCTCACATCCTACCAGTCTTTCCTAGAGTTGATATCGTCGCGTCATCCATTTTATCCATCATGGCGTCTATAGACTACTCAAAATGGGACAAAATAGACGCCGATTCCGAGGATAAAGCTCCTCAGCCACCTGCCCCCAGACCCAACCCAGACTCGAGAAACAGAAACATAGATGGCAGTTCAACAACAGGGTTCGCCGAGGAAGGTTCGTTACTTCCCGCTCCCATTCTGTGAACGTTGTATATTGCTTTTTTCTGCTCGCCAAGGCATGCCGCTACCATGTCAGAACTGTAAGGATGCGTCTAAATATGAATGTGAATGCTATGCAACAGGGGGAATAGAAAGCGTAAACTGGGACTCTCATAACGCAAACGCTAAATAGCCGACAACGCAAGCAATCGCCACAGAGATCCGCGCTGGAGCGATAGCACCAGGCGCGGCATCCTCCTCGTCATCCTCACCCTCACCCTCACCCTCACCCTCATCCGAATCCAACGAGGTCGGAGAAGGCGTGCTCGTAGCTATGCTCGCAGCCCAGCTCTCAATACTGCTCGCGAGCTCCCTATCCACCCGGACAGCGCAGGGCTCGCCCTCCCTCCCCGTATCACCATCCACCACAGTCTCACAAGAAGAATTCCCTACAGGAGGCCTGATCTCAACGACGGTCCCAAAGACCGGACACTCGGGCGCCTCCTTGACGTCCGGCGTCAAGCCCAGTTCAACCTTCTCTCGGGTCTCCCGCCTTTCCCACTCCGTCTGGACATCGAATATGATGTGCCCAAAGACGTTGGTGTTTTCTATCCCGCAGCGCTCCTTGAGCCTACGCCACACGACGTGCCAATTCAGCCCGTACTGCTCACCGCGCTGCCGCTTCTCGTCGATCCACCCAGTAACATTAGAGTTCCCGACAAAAATTGACGTGCCGTCCCCTCCGTCCTCCAGCATTTCGAAGACGCCCATGTCGTAGGTGATGCCCCCGGGGACGAGGCCGTTGGCGTAGGGCATAATGTCCCACGCGACCTCGAAGTCCCCGAGCGTGCGCAGGGCTGTGAGGTTCTGGATGGCGACCGCGATGGGAAATGTCTCGGCCGGTAGATATGTTTCGTTGCGCGGGAAGATGACGTCTAGTTCGAAGTGCGGCACTTCCTGAGCTGCTGCGCCGGAGGCGAGAAGTAGCGTGGCCATTATCCGAGAGAGGCGTGGGAACATTTTTCGTCAGTTCGGCGAGCTTGAGGGTGTGTACTTTTGCTCCCCGTAGATGTGACAAAGCTTGAAGACTTGCGATGAGAAGGATGCGGGATGGAGGATTCTTTTAGAGTCGCTTCCTTCGCTCCGCCAAGCCGGGGGCCGGCGCGGATGAGGCTGCCGCGCCAAGACATCTAACATCTAAAGGGGCGGAGTGGTCAAGCGTCGCTCATGTAACCCGACAATGGAGTTACTCTGCCGGTCATAATGCACGGCTGAGGGACTAAATCACGTGCCATTTTCTCTATCCCGCCTCTACGTCAGGACGTGGACGTGAACCCGGGAGGATGTATGTCCGGTATCGAAAAGTAGTGTTGTCGACCAGGTGTCGAACACTCCGTCCTCAAGCTACCGCTGTTACGCTGGAACTTCAATCGCAATCTATATTATTAGAGTATATTTATAATGTAAGCTACTCCCGGAAACGTTCACTATATGCAACACTACGCTGGCTATCTCCGCGGCATATCTGGAATGGTCATCTGGTATCAACTTACTGAAGTCTTCGTCGGGTTGGTTGGCTTAGGAGCCCTGACCATATAGTTGCCAAACTTACCTGACGGTAAGATCTGGCATCTAACCCCGTATAGAGACACCCATAGGCTCGCCACACCTTTAGCCGTAATAACCTCCGCGATCAACGACATCCGAAATTGAACAAGTCGAACTTTGGATTTTAACCTATCCATTAACAGCCCAACTACATAGTAAACATAGGGTTATCTGACCATTGCCTCATCTTGTGAAAACCAAAAAAGAAATCATGCTGAGCCTTGGAGGTCGTGTAGTCGTCGGCCTCATCCGCTCACCCCGGTGTCCCCCGGCTCGGCCCCATCTTGTCCCCCAGCCTCTCACACGATTCAAAGTCAACCGAAACCGGTAGATCATTCTCGTCCGCCATGAAATTCTTCGGATTGAGGTCGTTGTGCGCAAATCCGATAGCGTGCAGCCGGTTAATCTGGTCACGTATAACTCGGCTACGTATTAGTGTCGACAATAGAGTAAAACAGACGTTATATAGTTGCGGGATGTGTCTGTCAACCCGTATTAGCCTTGCTGTCTCTCCCCAGGGCCGTTGGGGAACGTGGGCCTTTGCTCGTATACTTGACCGACTCCTTACTCCAAACCCGCACACCTTCTCGACGCAAGCTCGGTTTAGCCCGAATTTCGCAGGGATCCGTCTTTCAACGACCAGGCACCCGGCATAGCGGCCACCTCCGATCCAACCACTTAATCCATTTCCTGCTGGAGAGAGGTGGTTGTCAAGAAGACTAAGGTCCTGCATAGGCCACCAGACTTAGCAATGAGGCCTCGCGATGCTCCAAAAGCGTCCGGTTCGGTGGTAAACCAGCTTTTTGTAACATTTGATAAATTATCACGTCCACCAAACACGCTAGATGCAACTCTAGTTATAAATTGATTATAATATCCAATCATTATCATTAAAGAAAAGTCAAACCTCATAACCTTAAGTCATAAGCAGCCACTAGAGCCGCGGTCTCACGGACAGCCCCATCCCTCCATGCTCCACAGCCGAACGCGTCTCCAACCTGCTCGTCTTCTGGGGACACAACGGCTCAGAAGTGACAGTTGCCTTAATCCGTCGCCCAAAGTACTCAATCTCGACGCTGTCCCCTTCCTCAATTGCGCTGGGCAGATAGCTGTAGGCAACTGGACTGCCAACTGTATACCCAAACGCAGCACTTCCAACATAACCCACCGCCTTGCCATCCGCGAACACCGGCTCCTTACCCAGGACCATCGAGCGCCCGTCATCAACGGTGAGGCACCGGAGCCGCCGGCGGACCCTCTCCCTAGAAAGCCGCTGGATAGCAGCACACCCGACGTATCCCACCTTATCCATGTCAACAGCCGCTTCCAATCCAGCCTCGAATGGGTTATGCTCAGTCGTGACATCGACGCCGTAGGTCCGGAACCCCGCCTCAAGCCGCAGCGCACTAAACGCGCAACGCCCCGCCGCTACGACGCCGTGCGACTTGCCGGCGTCGAAGAGGGCGCCCCAGAGGCGCGCGCCGCTCTCTGCGCTGGCGTGAATCTCCCAGCCTGCTTCGCCGACGAAAGATGCCCTGATGGCTATGATGGGAATGGAGGCGATACTTGTTGCTTTCAGGTGGTGATAAGGCAGGGACTCCTCGGATAGGTTGTCCGGGCAGACGGCTGCCATGACATCCGGGGCACGCGGGCCCCAGAGGCCGATGCAGCAGGTTCCACCCGTGACGTCTCGCACCAGGGCCTCCTTTCCTCCATTCTTGGCCTGGACGCGAGCTTCTCGGGAAAGATAGGCAAAGTCGGCTGGTCCATTCAAAGATAGAAGGAACGAGTCCACGCCAAGCCTCGCCACAAAGATGTCGCTCTTGACGCCACCGCCCTCATCAAGGAGTAAAGTAAAGGTCACCGTCCCCGGCTCCTTCGCCATGTCGCTGGTCGTAAGCCTCTGGAGCAGGTCAAGCGCCCCGGGGCCCGAGACCTGCAGCCGGCGGATGGGAGTCATGTCGAACATGGCCGCCGCCGTGCGCGTCTTCCACGCTTCTGCGACAGCGATGGGCGAGTAGTACCGTGCGGACCATTCATCTCGCCCCACGGGCTTCCACTCCCGGGGTAGATGTGCAAGGAGACCCGCGTTCGCCTCGTACCACTGCGGGCGCTCCCACCCACCCGCCTCGAGGAAGTAAGCGCCGAGGTCCTTCTGCCGGTCATGGAACGGGCTGAGGCGCAAGTTCCGCGGGGACTCCCGGGGCTGGAGGGGATGCAGGATATCGTATACCTCTACGAAGTTCTGCAGGCACGCCTCGCGGATATAAGAGGGCGTAAGCTGGACCTCGTCGAAGCGCGAGATATCGCACTCCGTGAGGTCAATTTCGGATTTCCCGGTGGTGAGAAGCTGCGCGAGCGCGCGGGCTGCCCCGGCGGAGTGCGTCACCCAGATCGCCTCCGCGACGTAGAACCCCTCGAGGTTAGGCGCCCGGCCGATGAGGGGCCCGCCGTCGGGCGTGAAGGACATGATGCCGTTGAAGCCGGTGGCGACTTTGCTCTCCTTGAGGGCGGGGAGGAGCTCTCCGGAGAGGTTCCAGGCTGACTTGAAGTCGTCGGGTGTGAAATCTAGACGTGAGGGCATGTTTTCCTCGTCGACGTGCTTTGGCGTCTCGCCTAGGGAAGCAGCAGACACGGGCATGGGGCGGTGCCCGTAGTAGCCTATTCCAAGCCGATCCCCGTGCTCACGATAATAAAGGTCTTGGTCCTGGTGTCGTAGAAGAGGCCGGGTTGCACCGTTCGGTAGAGGGTTCTTTCCCTCCAGGGCGGGCAAAGGTGCGGTCTTGGCATACTGATGTCCAACGGGTTGAAGCGGAATGGGCAGCCCGATCATGGCTCCCAGCTCGACGCCCCAGAATCCAGCGCACGAGAGGATGATGTCGGCGGGGATTGTGCCCGTCTTTGTCTCGACGCCGGTGACGTGGCCGCCCTTTTGCTGGATGCCGGTCACGGGCATGAGTTCGAGATACCGGACGCCGGCCTTGCGGGTGCGTTCGATGAGGAGCTGGACGGCGCGGGCGGCTAGGGCCAGGCCATCGTTGGGGGTATGCAGGCCGCCGAGGACAACATGCTGGTCTAGGAGGGGCCAAATCTTGTGGCACTCCTCCGGGCTCACCAGGCGCGAATCAATGCCCCAGGAGGAGGCGAACCCGTGCCTCCGCTTCAGCTCCTCGAGTCTCGCGGGGGTCGTCGCAACCTCGAGCCCGCCCACCTGGTTAAAGCAGTCCAGCGAGAGCAGCTTCTCGACGGTGTACTTTGCAAGCCCACTCATCGTCTTGGAGGGCGTGGTCTGGAAGACCAGGCCGGGGGCGTGAGACGTCGAGCCGCCCGGCATGGCCAGCGGGCCCTGCTCGACCACGGTGATGTTGGTCCATCCCCGCGAGACGAGCTCGTCGGCAAGGTTGGTGCCCACGATTCCGGCGCCGATGATGACGACTCGCTGGGAGAGAGACATGATCTGCGAGCTCTTACAAGACGTCTATGATGATCACGAAAGATGGACAGAGGTTGAAGGTATATGAGAGGGGCTCCTTAGCATGGTCCCCCGCAGAAACTCATCCAGAGCCAGCTTATAAGAGCTCATGATAGCAACCGACCAATGGCATCAAACCTAGATACCAACACCTCCCCGTCGCAATCAACCTCCCGGGCGTGTAGCGACCAGGCCGGCCTCCGATCACATGACCGGCTTCCGGCCCCGTCCCCGGCGCCGAGTGGCGACGCGCGTGACCTCCTCCCACCCTCCGCCAACACGACCTCCTACACCCACCGATCCGGAAATATTATGAGAGACCGAGAATTCCAATGACGTTCCAATGATTCGTGCGGGGAGTTGATCCCCAACGACACCCCCGTTGTCGGAACACAGAGCTGGCTGCCTATATAGGAAGGTGAACCGCATGTCTTACATGTGATTGCGCCACCAGCTCCCGGCGGTGCTCTTTCCGGCCGTGGAACTTTCGGTAGCTCAGTGCTCACCCCGTGGGGTTTGATAAGAGGTCTATTGGCGCCCAACTCGGGGCGGCCCGACCGTACCCGGGCATGTAGATCTGAGAATATTCCCGCCTCGAATCTTGGCATTCTTCGGGACTGCTTCTAGATGCGTGCCTTAAACTCACGCGTTTCCCCGGCCTATCTTGTTGATGTTCTAGGTTAGGGTTTAATCTGAATGTGGTTAGATCAACATTATGTTGATCTTTGGTCGCATGCTATAGGACTCGGGCTTACTAGGCCTACACCTAGCACCGGGCTGCTTCTGCCGACACGTAATATTTGACGGAAACCGAAGACAGCGTGTGCCGAGGTCTTGAGGACCTATGTTCCACACGGTTATGCACATGGCAGAGACGAGGAAGAGAGGACGAGCGGGAAGCCAAGCGCATGTTTGGTGGACCTATGCAGCTAGATGCGTGAAAAAAACCCACAGCTATTCAACATGTTTCTACTGGTGCGATCCTCTATGGCCACGAGGAGGAGACTGGGGACCAAGTTCGCCTGACGAGGGTTCATCCAGCGCATCTCAGAAAGTGCGATACCTGCACTGAACTAAGGGGATTAGTAGCCAAGCGGTAAAATACAGCGCTCAAGTGCTCTTATCATGATATTACGGGCCTGGATCCCATCTAGTATAGGGCGGGCGTATGATGTAGTTGTCAGGGGCACCTATGTCGCCATTGGACGACGAGGCACATCCAGTTCCTTTATTACCCTGGACATAAAAGACAGATTTTCCAGGAACGAAGACATTGGAGGGAATAACGATCAGTCCCTTATACTGGGTTGCCGAGTGCCGCGGCACCAGTTTAGGTTTACGAGTATAGGCAGCCGGGAATCAAGAGCAATATGCTGTTCGGTATAGATGTAGGCTTGAGAGTAAACAATGGTGGCTGGCTACTTTGCACACTCTGCCGGGTTAATATACCCCGAAGACGATCTCCCAGCGCCGCAACAAGATCAAGCCCTCTCACGTCTAATCATGCTCAGCTTCTCCAAGCCAATCAGCTGCAACAATGGACACCCAAACTCGCCCGCCTCCCCCAGGCCCTCTAACGCGAATTACAACTCACGATAAACAGACATCCATTTTCCATTTCCCCAAACCATTAACACAAGTCCAACAATTACAGGGCAGCCAAAGTTCCCAACAACCCCTCCAGACACGCTAAATATCAAAATACTCTACATACGAAAAACAACGGCGATACGCGAAAGGAAATGACAGAAATGTACAGCGCTAGAAATGATCCAACACAACATTCGTAAAGTTCTCATCCTCCCACCAACCCGCCCCGGGCTCCGACTGCGGGAACCCCATATCCCCGATCCCCACAAGCTGCGACGAGTCCGCGTACAGCCAAGGTGTGGTGTTAAACGTCAGGCTATCAACCCCGCCGTCGCCCCCGGGCTCATCGAAGAACGCCTCCCTCGAGACAGGGCCCGAGACCCCCGGCGTCATGGGGGCCTTGTACGACTGGGTCGGCGCCTCCTGGCCGCCGTCGGCCGTGTTGATGGTTATCTCGGGGGACTTGGCCACGACGATCTCGAGCATTGACCCTTCGCCCATGTCCTCGGGGGGCAGGGCGGGGGCGAGGGATGCGTCGAGGAGGCCGGCGGCTGGGATCTCATGGGGGGTCGTGGGGGAGTTGAACTGGAGGACGTGCCACATTAGGGGTACGCTGAGGTAGATGCGCGAGGGCATCCAGTCCTCGACGTCCATGCTCTCTGAGCCGGCGGCGATGCGTGTCATCCTGTCCAGGTTGCGGTCCTAGAGGTCGCATACATCTTAGCTACCCAAGTCTTATCGCGACATTGACGCTGCTCACGCCATGAGGGCTCGGAAACTCACCAGTTCGCCGCAGGCGGCCGAGTGGGGTATGAAGCCCTTCAGAAACCTCCTGCACTTTGCAAAGTCTCTGTTCGACTTGTGTTTCAGCCTCGCCGCAGCAGCGCAGCAGTAGTACAGGTGCACCGTCGCCGCAACCGCAGCAATGTGCCCGAAGAACGGGTCAACAAGCGGCACCCTCTTGTCCACGACCATATCAATCATCCTCACGATCCAGGTGGCGTGGAGCAGCGCCTGCTCCGAAGACCTCCGCCAGAACGTGTTGGGGATCCCCAGGTTCGGGTTATGCTGCGCGCCCACGATGTACAGGAACGGGTGGTTCAGCACCGTCGGGATGGCGTGGTACATGAACTGCTCCTTGAGCCACGGCGCAAAGTAGTCGCGGTTGATCTTTAGCTCCTCGATCTTGCGCTCGTAGAACTTTACCGAGTCGTAGCGGTGGCACATAGGGATGCGGTTCTCCGTCTCGAGGAAGTCGGCCACGACCTTTGCGTACGTGGAGTCGTGGCGCCACGGCTCTTTGAGGTCGTTGCGCGAGCAGTCCGAGACGTACTTGCGGACCTGGCTCCAGACCCAGCCCAGGTGGATGCTCGTGTTCCAGATCCCCGGCTCGCTGGGCGCCGTAGTTCCCAGGTCATCCCGCGGCAGCGGCGGCGCCTTGGTCTCCTCCGTCTGGCCGGCGCAGGCGGAGGAGTAGGGGGGCCGCCAGAGGCCGGTTGGCACGCTCAGGAGCCCGACGTGCCGGCCGTAGGTCTGCTCTAGGACCTGGAGGCTCCAGAAGAGTCGCTTCTTGCGCTCCGTGGTCGCGTCTTCGATGGCGTAGACGGACTCGATGTCGAGCATGGCGGAGCGGCAGAGCTGGAAGGAGAGGCCGAGGTGGAACTGGCCTAGGTGGACGTTGCCATCTGCACGAAGTTAGGCTTTCGGGATATATATTTCAACTTGTAGTCAGGCAGTGCTTACCGACGAAGGAGGAATACGAAAGGATGCAGAGGCTCTCGATCGTCGAAAGGTCCACGGTACCGTTGGCGATACGTAGCATCACAAGCGTCTTGGCAATGTTCCCATAGAGCCGCAAGTGCTCGCGCTTCTCGGAAAAGCGCGACGTTAGGGCAAGGATACTACACGCCAGCTCATCCGGAATGGACGCGAGGTCGTCAATATCCTCGCGCTCAAGGCACCAGATGGGCTGCCTGTGGCAAAATTTAAAGTAGAGGTCGATGCCGATGGCCATATCAGACCTTCCGGGCCGCATGCTGGCGTTCTCGGGCCCAAAGGGGACAGACGAGAGGTTTCGCGGCGGGAAGCTCGACTCGCGTCCAGGGGGCGTCGAAGAATACGACTTCTCTGACGTGTCGGCGGCGGCCTCGAACGCCGGGCCCTGTTGGCCTTGGTGCGCGGGGTGGTTCGTCGTTCTAAGAGCGCGGTCAGATCGTCTTGACTGGAGTCACTTTTCTCGCACTCGGTGTCGCATTTACAAGCCCCCTCCATGGAGGAGGAGATCCAGCTTCTCTTCCAGGTGTTGCAGTCGCTCGTCCTACGACGGTTAAGGAGGGCCCATAGACGTCATTTCGGGTCCGGAAGCACGGGGGATGGGAACGAGATGAAAAGAAAGGGAAAGGGGATGGGACACGTCCCGAAACGTACCGAGCGCCCGCTCTGCGATGGTCTCGCGGGCGGGTAGAAACACTGCTGCTGGAGCCGGGCGCAGCTCGAGCACGCCGGCTTCTCCCCAGGGCACCGCGTCTTCTTCCTCCTGCGCCATCGTCAGCGCCCGACCGGTAATGTCCGCCGGGTATGAGAGCCGGGTCTCGGGACAGACCTGCAATTCAGACAGGCGTGGTGCGAGCGCCGTCTGCCCGGTGGGCTGGCCGCCGGGCCAGTGCCTCCCCCTGGTGGCGTCATAGCGGACTCTGATACTCGTGCCTGAAGGATATATCTTGGAGGTGTCAGCGCCGGCGGGACAGGCAGCTCCTAAATACAGTACAAGTTTGGGCGGGTAAGTGCCGGAGCTACAGCACCCAGCACTAAACCCCGCCTTGCAGTGTGGGAGCGAACCCCGCATCATATGATGTGCGCGGCCGAATAAGGTGGCCCATGCGCCGGATCGGGTTACCGCGCAGCGCTGTTGGGTTGCAGTGTTATTCAGCTGCGAGCCTATGGTAGGGGTGATGGTGGCCTGAAGAATACGACAGAAAGCTTCGATTCGGGCTCCAAGGAACCGGTGTGTGCTCGGACCAATCCCGTCTCGCCTCTTACGCAGCCCAGGGTCAAGGGATGCCCCGGAACTTTTTAGTCATGAGTTGTCTCGAATAATACTTTCATCCCTTCACTGCTCGAGCAAGTCACATGTAGTGAGACATCGGGTTTATGCAACCTCAACTTGTTCGTCATAAACAAGGCACGGCCCCCGCACATTCTCCGCAGACATGCATTTATACCAAAAAGCAACCTTATTCCTTAGGGGCGCCCCGTCCAAACCCCGCCGTTTCCCCGCCCCCACTGCCATTATCATACTTGTAGAGTTGTATTTCCCGTATTCATTTGCTTTCCCCGCTCGCTACAAGCGCGGCACCGAATCCAGCAGGTCGCTCATCTCCCACCTCGGGTATTCGGGGTTCAGCGAAGAATCCGGGCGCTCCCGATCCCAGGCCCACCTGCCCTCCATCTCAGGGGACAGCGAGCCCTCCAGCATCTGTACCACGTACTTGCCAATCACGGGGAAGAATTTGAACCCGTGGAACGAGCCGCAGGTCGCGAGGTACAGACCCTTTGCGGCGGAGTGCGGCGAGATGATGAAGTCCGACGTGGTGGTGAAGGCGTCCCTACCCGGTGTTAATGGCTGCTCGTGTCCAGGCTAGTTTCAACTTTGAGCATGACTTACCAGCAGATGCGATGCTTGTTGATCTCCCAGTTGGCGCTCTTGTCACCGTACCACAGGTCCCTCTGTGTCGCAATGTCCTGCTTAAGCGCCTCCGGAACCTTCCACTGGGCGTAGTCCTTCCCCGCCGGAGGTGCCGAGAAGTAGCGGCCGGGGAGGAACTCCCGCGTGTTTGAGAATATCTTCTCACCCCACCACTTGAGCTCCCTATCCGCCGTGGGCGGAAGGCTTGCGATAAACGGCTTGCCTGTCGCGAATGTCAGTTTTGCCGGCTCAGTGTCAGTAGCATTCGGAAGGAATCTTACCATAGTCCGCGGTGTATCCCTGGAAGGCGACGGGCATGTTGGCGTGCCTCTTGTACACTTCCTTGTCAAGCTGCGCCAGCCCTGTCGTGATGCCAGCCGCCTTGATCCTATCCCCAGCACAAAGAGCAGTCTTTCCAGTCCTTGCAGCGCTGACCTCCAACAACTTTGTCGTGAACGCTCCGGTGCAGAGGATGACCTTCGAAGCCGTCAAGGCGTCCCCGCCAACCGTCCTGACCCCAGTGCAAGACCCTCCGAGGTCAAACTTCAGAGACGCAACCTCCGCCGTGATGTACTTGACCCCGAGCTCAACCGCCTTACGCGTGACGGCGCGTAGACAGTCCCCCGCAAGCGCAAATCCGCCCGCCTTGTTCATGAGAACCTCAACGACATCGGTATACTCTGCGTCCGCGAACAGCCCACCATACAGCTTCTTCGCCTCAGCAACAGACAGCACCGTAATGTCGTCCTCGCGACCAAGCTTCTTGTGGTTGCTGACGACATCCTTGCCGTAGTTGCCGCGGCTCGCCCAGTAGATGCCGGCCTGCTTGAAGTACGGCTGCCACAGCGGGTCGGTCTTGAAGACGCCCTGCGCCTCGAGCGCGAGCTGGCAGTAAAGGAAGTCGTCGTAGTCGGCGCGGACCACCTTGTTCCAGTCCCACGACGCCGCCACGCGCTCGTCGGCGTCGAAGGCGTCCCGGTCCACCAGGGTCACCGACGCATCTGGGTACTTCTGGATGAGGTGGTAGGCGGTCGACACGCCGAAGACGCCGGCGCCGATGATGAGATAGGAGGGCTTGGAGGCCATGGTGAGAGCAGAAATACAGAGGAATTGCTGTGCCGACTGGAGGCGATGGTAAGCGGGTAGTCTCCTGCCAGCGGCCGGGAAGGCGAAGCTTGGTCGTTATGCGTCGTGCAGTGGTATGTGTGCAGAGGAACAGCTAGAAAAGCATGAGAAATGAGCAAGAGAGCAAGATATTCTCCTCTGTTCGTGTTATATCCCCTCGTCGAGTGAGACAACGCCTGATCTGACCACGATCCGCCACCGTCCCCGGCGCGAGATGTGGGGTAACTCCCCGCAACAGTCCAGTCCGGGGTAACAACTCCGCACGACCATCCCCGACCCGGAAAGGCTCAAGGCGCGATCGTGGAGCCCTGCCCGCGGGGGCTTGCCGACATCGGCTGTAAGTGTCGTTTAAATGACACTTAGAAATACCCAAGTGACACTTAGAAATACCCAAGTGACACTTAGAAACCCCAAAGTGACACTTAGAAACTCCCACGCGTCGTATTATTGACGGTGCGAACCCCGCAGGCCGTCACCTCGACACGTCACGCGGCACAAGGGGGTGGGCCGGGGGGAACGAGGGGTCAGAGCGGCGGGTGCCCGACCGAGCTTTTATCACGGGAGCCGTTCCGAGGGATGAGGGGACGACGCATCATATTTACCGTGTGTTACCAGCGACTCCCCGGTCACGGGCTATTGATTTGGAAATCCACGCCACCCCCATCCGACAGGCCGGCCCGGCCCCCGGGGAGTATACTCCGGTCACGTGATCGGGCCAGCCACGGTGTAAGTGGCCACCCGGAAGAGTCGAGCGTCCGAGGGTGGGAGGCACGTTCGGTGTCCGGAACGTGAAGACCGGCGGGAGTGATCAGTTTACCGTGTCAAGATGATGGATGGGGTGCGCGAGGCTGCGATGGCGCTTGGGACCACACCCCTGGTGCTGGAGGCTGGACGCCAGCTACGTAGGTATATAGAAGGGCCGGCGCCTCTGTGGTTTAGTTCGATCTGTTGTTGTTGATGTAAGAGTCAAGACCGCGTTTTATCTCACGTTATCTTATTCCTCTTATCAGGACTTCCTTCGCTTAGCCTTCTGCCTTTGTTGTTGAAGATGTCCATGTTGAAGAACTATTTCGGCTTCGGCGCCACCGCCGCCCCCGCCCAGGATGACAAGTCCACCGTCAGGGCCCTCCCGGCCCCATGGTACACCTCCAAGGAGATGTACGAGCTGGAGCGGCGCGCCATCTTCTCGCGCAAGTGGCTCCTGACCACCCACAAGGCGCGGATCCCCAACACGGGAGACTGGGTCCGGTACGACGTGGCGGGCTACCAGTTCATCGTCGTCCAGGACCGGCACGGCAACATCAACGCCTTCCACAACGTCTGCAGGCACCGCGCTTTCCCCATCGTCACGTCCGACGAGGGCAACAGCCTGGTCTTCTCGTGCAAGTACCACGGGTGGTCGTACGGGTTGAGCGGGAACCTCGCCAAGGCGCCGGGGTACCAGGACATGGAGGGCTTCGACAAGTCCAAGAACAGCCTGTTCCCTATTCACGTGCACGTCGACCGGAACGGGTTCATCTGGGTGAACCTTGACGCCGGGGAGAAGCCCGAGATTCCCTGGGACGAGGACTTTGCGGGGGTTGATGAGCAACCGAGGTTCCAGCACTACACTATTGACGACTACGTGTTTGACCACACGTGGGATATGGAGGGCGAGTACAACTGGAAGATACTGGCGGACAACTATAACGAGTGCTACCACTGCAAGGGGGCCCACCCCGACATCCCGACCATCGCGGACCTCAACTCCTACTACGTCAAGACCAAGGACATGCACATCCAGCACTTCGGCAACCCGACGCCCGGGCAGATCGAGAACGGCTTCCGCGTCGCTAGCACCTACTTCTGGCCCAACGCCTCGCTGAACATCTCGTAAGTACAACCTCCATCCTTGCAGACGCACCAGAACCCACACTAACAACCCCCAGCCCGCACTTCTTCTTCATCCAGCGCTTCGTCCCTAGCGGGCCCCGATCCTCGACCATGCGCTACGAGGTCTACCGCAACAAGAACTCCAGCGACGCCGACTTCAAGGTCATCGACGACATGTACAAGCGCATCATGTCCGAGGACAAGTACCTCTGCTCCAACGCCCAGAAGAACCTCGACGCCGGCGTCTTTGTCAACGGCGAGCTGCACCCCGAGATGGAGCGGGGGCCGCTGTACTTCCAGAAGACGGTGCGCGAGGTCGTGCAGGGGCACTACAAGAGGGAGCAGGAGGAGGGGGCCGAGGTGTGGCCGGCGAGGCAGCGGGTGCCGAAGACGGCGGCGGTGAGCCAGGCTGATGCTAACTTCTGCTCGGCGGTGGATTGTTGTCGGAATAACGTCGGTGGTGGTCCCGTGGATGCGAAGCAGGATATGCTTGCTACGGCTATTGCCTTCTAATAAAGGGGTTCTCGAGTAGAAGGAGGAGGATTGGGTAATGAACGAGTTCTGGATGGGGAATAGGGACAACCAGATTGGAATAATGACATAGAACTTGTTCATAGCATGCGTTTAATTTTGCAAGCAATTTGTTTTTCGCTACAGATGCGGAGATGACGCTCCGACACAAGCGGATAGTGTACGAGTTGACATAACAGCAAAGTAAAACCAGGCATAGTCGTGACTCGAGGGTAAGCCTGGTATAGATTGCCCGGGACCTGCATGCTGTTACACGCTTAGTATGTACGTTAGCCTTACTTGGCGTACCGTCCAGTGGGAAGGACCTTGAGCGCAACTAACTAGAGCATTGCCAAGAGCGTTGATATGTCGAGGGTCATGTCGACCTTCCCTACGAGGAGCATTCATTCCCCACTCCCTGACGACTGTATTGGATGTAAGTAATGATCTGCGGTATACCGTGGGGGGACGGGTGGCGAGCTAGCTGCAAACTTTGGTACAGATTGTTGGAACACTCGAGTGTCCATCGACGGCAACTCTCGTGCCTACCAGGGTCAGTTGTGCTATTCCAGTTACCATCGTTATATACCTACGGCAACCGGCAGGTCAGCAGTCCGCATTCGTTGCACGATCGCACCGTAGCAATTTCAAGCGAGAACTGCAGGATATGCAGATTGAAAGTCCCACAGTTCCAACGTGCCGGTACGACTGCGCCTTCTGGAGCAACGCGCCTCGACTGCGACTAGAAGCATAGTCCACGAAAGAGTCCTCTTATATAGGCTTCGAGACACACAATATTATTATAGCCAAATTATGACGGCGGCCGAAGTCACAAAAGAAAAGGACACAAAAAGAAAAGATCCCTCACCACTAGTACGGGGCTCGTGATGGGAAGCCTGGAAAGGCAAAAAAAGAAATCGTGATAAGAGTGAGATTTGAACTCACGCCCTCTTTCGAGGACCAGGAATTTACTTGTTAAGGTAACCTTAACCTGGCGCCTTAGACCGCTCGGCCATCTTACCGATAGTTCGTTAGAGAGACGGTTGAGTATTAGGGTCTTTCTGGGTTTCTTGAGGTGGGGTGTGTAAGGTGGGTGGGGTTTTGTGCCCTTGGTGTGTGTTTTTAGCCCAATTGGGAGTACTGGGTGGGGCCGAGCCTGTAGTGGGTCTACAGGTGGGGGCTTCCGAGAGCTCGCAAGATGGGTCGGGTCACGGGGCGATTCCGAGGCGTTATAGATCCTGCTCTGGTAGTGCTTAGCTTGTTTTATCTTCTTCGATGATTGGGATCTCGATCCCATCATTATAGGGATTCTGGTACACCAAGTTCAACCAAATACCTGCACACGCGCGCTGCGGAGACGGTACTTCCCTCGGCCCCTTGGCCTCTACTGTAGCCGGCCTGTTGATGACAATCGGCGCGAGTGCCGAGATTTCAGGCTTGGTCTGCCGCAGTGAATATCTAACAATAAAAACTCCTTGCGGTATCATTCATCGGAGCTTACGCTGGCTGCTCTCGAGATATTAGCCAGTTTTCTCATCATGGGCCTGTGATGATAAGTGAATATGAGTTGGTGTTTGTTGGGTGTCTGGGCTTATAACTAGGAGCGCGCGCCCTCGTGTATGAATCGACGGGATATATCGACAGATGGAGGGAAACAGATAGAATGCAGAATTTGGAACATATAGCTGGCACCTCCTCCAGGTTTTCTGAACCCCAGATCTACCCACCAGTGTAATGCCGGGCTACACTCCCCCTTAAAAAAGCGTTGCAACAAGGTGTGGTCCACCATGACGGCTGCCCTGGCCGCTAACGTGTCTGACCCAGACAACAACTGCATCCGCGATGGGTGGTGGATGTATTTTTGAAGTCTTGCGGGAGAGAGGAGTCCGGATAGCCGTGAGCTTTGGATTGGAAGGGGGCTGTTGATTTTCTTGCGTGCTATTACGGTGGTAGGATAGGGAGGCGGATTGCGGTGCGGAAGCTTCGAGTGTGCGCTTTACCCAGACAGCGGCAGGATATATGTATTGGGCTTTTCCTTTCGGAGTATTATTGTCCAAACGCCTTCAGAAAGGTCATGTGTAGATCGTATTTCGCCTTGTATTTCGCGTGAGTCTTGTTGGGGAGAGCCACGAGTCTAAACCCTACCTTTCCTCTCGATCTCAACTCAAGCGTCGGATGCTGCTCGTTGACGCTGAACGCCCCAACACCGCATTCCTGCTTCCCGCAGTCCCCTTCCACGCTGCCGAGTAAATAATGCAAGAAGAGAAAATTTACCACTCCACCAGAGAACCCTCAGGGCAAGCTCCAAGATGAAGACCACAGACATCCGATCGGGCGAACAATCATCATCGATCAACAACCCCCTTGTTCCCTTAATGGAAAGAATTATGCGCAGGAGGATGATAATTGGCCGAGACGGCTACCTTTCCAACAATTACCACGGTCCATTAGTCTAGTTGGTTAGGACACTGGATTCTGATTCAGAATATTCCAGCGGCCTCGGTTCGAATCCGAGATGGACCTCACAAGTTTATTTTTTGCCCTTTTTTTGCCTTGATTTTTTGCGGTTGATCTCGGGGTTAGGCTCGCCCGGATATGGAAAGTGGGGCGCGGACAGTGGAGACCCGGGCGGAGGGCGGCGCCGGTTCTCCGGTCCCGGCACTCAGCATCACCACTTTGACGGCATGGCGGTACTGCACTAACTCGTGAAATCATTTCACCCACGCCATGTCTCGTCCCCTCGAATCACCCGTCTGATTAAATTCCTTGGGACCGATCTTTCCGTGCATGTATAGAAGCCCAAGGCCTACGGGGAACAAGGGGGGCGGGGGGGGGGGGTAGGTATTCTGACTCGCACCCTTCTCGATAAGAGAACTTACACATCAGTCGAAGCGTCAAGAATTAATGGAATTTATGGGATTTAAACCATTCTACTCTCTCTTCAGCAACTCCCGCAAGGCCGGATCCTCGGCGTAGCGCTCCAGCGCAACCGCCCTCCACTCCTTCCACCCAATCCCCCCATCTACCCCAACACAATCCCTCAGCCCGCGGAACAACCCCAGGAACCCCTCCCAATCCCGGAGGCCATACCCGCAGCAAAATACAAAGCGATGCTGCAGCCTCCCAGACCTGACATACGCTGCTAGATCCCCGGGGCCCTTTCCCTCCAGCAGTCCCGCAAAGACGGCTTCGTCATCGCCAATCTCGTTCTTGCCATTATAAAAGTCTGCCACGGGGAGGAGACCTATGGGAGAGTTGAAGGCCTGGAATGGCGGGGCGGTCTGCGCCCACTCCCAGTCTATGATTCCTGTGATGTTGAAGTCCTTGTCCACGAGGATGTGGTCGCCCTTGTCGTCTGCGTGATTTAGGTAGAATTGCGTGTCGGGTGGGAAGGGGGAGGGGGAAGATAGAACGGAGGGGAGGATGTCGAGGAGGAAGCGGTGGATTAGGTATGCGGAGACGGGGTGGTCGGAATACATCTCACCGCGGAGGATTAGGGATAGGATGAGGTGGAGAGAGTGTTTGTGGTGGTATTCCACCGAGGAGAAGGACCTGCAAGGTGCATCTTGGAGTCTGCAAAGTCTGTGGTCAACGCTTGGGCGACTCCACCCACGTGCGTGGTCCCCGGTGTATCAAGGGACCCCAGTTCCTCAAACGGGTGCTCGTGAAGCTCAACAAACACATCCGCAAGCTGGCTCATAACCCATCTCTTCTGCGCCTTACTCGCGGAACACCACCTCTGCGCCAGTGGCTCCCCCGGTATCTTCTCCATAAGAATATACCCAACTCCAATCCCGTTCCCCGCGCCCTCAATCGCATAACCAAACACCCTCGGCGCCGGAACCCCCGTCCCCTCCAGAAAACGCAGCGTCGCAACCTCGCTCGTGATAAAGTAATCCCTCAGAGCGGCGGGAGGCGAGGACGCGTTAGACCTCCTGATGCGCGCGAGCCAGCTTACTCCGTCTTCGAAGGCTATCTCGAGGTGGTAGTTCATGCCCCCCATGACGGTGTTTCTCTTCGAGCCGTTGTGGAGGAGAGTGGGGATCGTGCAGGGAATTCCGTTGCGGAGTTTATTGGCGTGGGCTGTGAGCGCGTCGGTGTCGATCTTTGAGAGGAGGTCTGTTAGCTCGCAGTCTTCCGCCGCGCCGGCCTTGGGGTAGTAGGCAGGTGTGTCCTGGTACTGTTAGTCAGGGAAGAACGGGTTGAGGGCTTATTTACTAGCCTCGAAATCCGGGCAGTCGTGAAAGGGCGGCTGGAGGTGCTCTGGGCAGAGGTGGCGGTTGCAGAGGGTGCACGCGCCGAGGGTGCGGACTGCCGGCCGAGAACAGGCCGGGGAATCACAGTCCCACATGGGCATTGCCGGTCGTGGATATCCAGAGTATATTTTGAGAGCAATACGTCGTCTGGGCAGATGTACGGCAAACCATCTAGTTTGTAGGAGCTTCACAATCGAGGCAAATGGCGGCGCGAAGTACGGAACAGGGCGCCGGAGGAAGACATGCAGTGCCGGGTCATCCCCCCCCTGTCTGCCTGACTTTCCTCTGTGCGACGCGAGACAACAGCCCCTCACCCACGCTCCGCGACGAGCGGCAACCAGGGATCCACGCCAGCAGATCACGACGAGGTGTAAGTGCTGACATGCAGCCGGCACTTTAGACAACGCCGCCCACGTTCCCGGGTAGCATTATCACAGAAGCGCGCAGCAGGGCCGGTACTTGGTTCCGCGGTGCGGGTCCACCTCCCGCGCTCATCCGTGCCTTCGGTAACTCGTACGATTCCGGTTTCACATGGCTACACTTTAAAGGCGCAGTATATCTCCCTCCAATGGGCATTCATTATCAATTTTGTGTCATTCCGCTCTCAAACATGCAAAGACATAACTCCAACCCGTAGACCAGACCCAAACACATCCCCTACTCCTCGTTCGGCCCCGCAATCAACATCTTGATGACCTGCCCCTCGCTCGCCTTCTTGAACGCCTCCTCCGCCTCCTTGAACTTGACCACGCCGCTAATCATGCCCTTCACATCCACCAGCCCGCTCCCCAGCAGCTGCACCGCGAGCTTGTAATCCCCCGCGCCATACCTGAAGCTCCCCTTGGCCGTGACCTCCTTCTGGCACAGCGCCATGATGGGGAAGTTGATGTCGCTCTTGCCCATCCCGCCCTGCACGTACGTCCCGCCGGGCCTCACGACGTGAAGGCTCGCCTGGATAGAGGGCTCCGCGCCCGACGCGTCGATGACGACGTCGGCCCCGGCGCCGAGCTCGCACTCGGAGATGATATTCTTTGCGTTGTCGGCCGCGGGGAGGCGCTGCGAGGTGTAGGTGTGCGTGGCGCCGATGGTCTTGGCGAACTCGAGCTTCGAGGGGACGATGTCCACGCTGACGACCTTGCTCGCGCCAAAGGCCTTCGCGACCGCCGCGCAGAGGAGGCCCACGGGCCCGGCGCCCATGACGACGACGGAGTCGCCCGGCCCGACGCCGCCCTGGCGCACAATGTGCACGCCGACAGCCAGCGGCTCGACCATGGCGCCCTCCTGAAGCGACACGTTCTCCGGCAGCTTGTAGCAGAAGTCCGCCGGCGCAGCCCAGAAGCCCGTCAGCGTGCCGTCGTACGGCGGGGTGGCGGCGAAGGCCATCTCCGGGCAGAGGTTGTAGTGCCCGCCCGTGCAGTTCTCGCAGCGGCGGCAGGGGTACCCGGGCTCAAGCGCGACGCGATCGCCCGGGACGAGGGAGCTGACGGCGGAGCCGACCTGGATGACGGTGCCGGCGGACTCGTGGCCCAGGACCATGGGGGATTTGACGACGAAGGTGCCGATTGCGCCGTGGAGCCAGTAGTGGACGTCAGAGCCGCAGATGCCGGTGTAGTTGACCGCCACGAGGACGTCGTGCTCGGTCTTTAGTTTGGGGACGGGGCGGTCTTCGAAGGTGAGGTCGTGGGGCTTGTTGAGGATGAAGGAGAGGTTCTGGGGTCTGTCAGTTTCTGACTTCTTTTTCGTTGTCCTTTTCTGTGGGTTCCGTGGGGAGCTTCAACGGCTCCGAGGTGGGGGACGTACGCTCTTGCCCTCCGTCGTCAAGTCACTGCCCTTCTTCCCACCGCTCCCCATGACGGTCGTCTCCATGGGCGGCGCCCGCGTGGCCTTGCCCGTCTCCACGAACTTGGCGTCGGGCTCGTCGTGGCCGGGGGGGTCCGGCTTCACGACCGGCTGGCCGTTGCGGTGCTGGTCGAGCTTCTCGGCGGGGACGGACATTTTCGTCTTCTGAGTTTTGTGGCCGGACTTTTGTGATTCCGGAACGTTTGTGACGGAGGGATTAAAGGCCAATTGGGCGCGTTCAACGTTGAGTTTTCTTGCTCGCGGGGAAAAAGAATACGGAAGGTTGCGGGAGGGGGGGCGGTGATGTAAGACCAACGTTATAAGTCTTACAACAATGGCACTACTACGGAGCAAGAAGAGGATGGAAAAAGAATCACCCCCGCGGCCCGAATAAGGTGGGCTGCAGCCCGCTTAAATACCCTCCCCTCCACTCAAACTACTCCAATCCGTTCTCGGAGAACGACGAGCAGGGGATCTATTGAGCTCGGCGCGGAAGTGGGTGGGTGAGGAGGGGGCGTGTGTTCGTGCCGCGCGAATCCGAAACCATCGTCATGGGCCTTTGCAGAGGCGGAGTGGGTGGGTTCTGAATTTATCCCCCCCAGCTGGGTGCCCCGCTGGCCACGGCCCAGGGGGCCCCGCCGGGGGAGGGGCCGGCGGCTGATAAGCGCACGCATGACCTCGCTTCCCGGGCAGCGCTATGGAAGCTAGCTCCTGTGCTTTGCAACGGGACACGAGGTTTTCGGGGAGGCAATACGGCAGAGGGGTGTGGTGAGGATGCGGACATGTGTAGAGGTTGAGAAACGGTGCATATATGGCAATCGACACGCCTTGTGTAGAGGCGAAGAACAGTTTGTCGGTGACGGGTTCCCCGGCAATATCTCGAGATCAGGACGCGGGGCACCGGAGCTCCAACTCATCCCTCTTTCCCTGCAAAATTTCCTGGAAATGCCCAACTAGTGCCAGCGTGACCCGGCGCGGCGCACGGGAGGGTCCAAGCTCCCTGCAGCTGAGCGTCCCGCACCGACTTTTTGGCATCGCAAAGGCGACGTTGTAGCGCACCCCTCCTACCGGCGCCCCCACTGTCGACCCCGCCGCGGCGTGGGGCAGGCCCTGGAGGCGGCACACGCCCGCGCTAGGATAGCTGCTAGCTGCCCGGAGGGAGCTTGCCTGAAGCTGTATGACCCGCGGAACCGACGTCCTATAACATCAGATCCCCCTCTCGAAAAAAGTGAATGAACTCATGGGAGGATGGAGAAACGGCATGTCTCCGTCCTCGTGCAAACGTAATGGAATCCCGTTCTTTATGCGCGCTTATTTCGGCTCTTCTTCGAGATCCCGGTGGGTTGGAAACAAATTTCTTCCTGGGGGTCGACTTTATAAATAGTGGATTTAGCCACCCTCTTTATCCGGCCCAATCACCATTCACCTCCAACATGACAGGTCCTCCCCCCTTTCCGGATCGTCCTGTGGAGTGTCCCCGGCCAACCAGGGTTTTGCTTTCTGAAATTCCATGCATCTTCAGGGTCTGGTCCCGGCGGATGGACAAAACGTCCCGGCGGATGTTTACTCGGCCCAAGTATTTCGGTCGGCGCTTTTCAGCTTTACTCCGCTGTGGGAACAAAGCCATCGAGTGGAGTTTTGCACCAGCCCCTCGAACAGATGGATGTTTTCCCGCTTCACTCCCCGTAGCACCGGCGGATCTTCGATACCCACATACTGCATCCGCCGGCCGCGGAGAGCCCAATCGGGTCTGCCGAATTCGTACGTCGTAATACTCGATTATTTTCAGGGACCCCGTTTGCCCCGACAGGAGAGGGCCTGTTGGGAACACAGCCTGTGGACCCCGTGAGACAAGCCGAGCTCCGGAGCGGTGTAAGTCTACGGGGCCGGAGGGACCCCAGCTCATCCGACATCCCCGCTGGCGTACCGAGTCTCGCCAGAGCAATGGGGGAGAGCGCGCCGGCAATTTTGGCGCATCAGCGGGTGACGACCAATATGACATGATACTTTGTTTTATTTCCCTTGCCGTGAAGGACTTGGTACCCGGCCTTACCAGCGACCCCACGAACCTTGGGCTAGGAGTTCGTAGAGAACGGGGAATGGTCGCTTAACAACCGCCCCCCCACGCCCGCCCTGATCCGGTACGAAAGCTCCGCCTGGGGGTCTAGACGGATATCACGGCCATACATGCTCTTGCGGAATGGACTTTGCATTACGAGGTATTACTGTTTATGAACCTGGCCGTGACACGTCTACCCCTGCCACACACGCAAGCCACCATTCGCCTGCGCGTGAACGGCTCCCAGCCCGCCGGTACGCCGATGCCGACCCCTGTCACCGCCCTGATGTACACCCGCTAGTTCGTCTCGCTCTGCCATGGATTGTCATTGTTTTCACGGCGAAGAGACGAGGCTAATTGGCTTGCCCGGTGCTCTGGATCCACGGATTGATCCTGGAATGGAGGTGTAACCGGTTGCTGCGTGGTTTCTTGGGTCGTCCGCGAACCAGAGTCAGTCTTCGGTAACCCCTGCTTTCTCTGCCCACACAAAAAGGGGGTTGACGCGGGGAAGAAGGCTGTGTCCAGGCCATGATGCTTCTTTCCTTCAACTCCCGAGTACCATTTGCCGTCTCCTCTCGCCTCACGCAAATGTCATTGTTGCACTCTAACGCCGTCTTCCTGTGCCCTTCACTCGGACCGGGGCTTCCGACACTGCCACTAGCCAAGACTTCAGTCCTGTAAACACACCGGTATCATCATACCGCGTAGGGAGAAAGAGCCCATAGAATTTGCGACCACCCAAGAAAGCTAGTTGAAGGAACGGACCGAATGTTGGTCGGCCCCGAGACTCGAGACCAGCCTCCCGCAGGCAGGACCCCAGCAAGGCAACCACACACCCCCTGTCAACATCCCGCCCATTGGCCCGGCCCGACCCAACGTCCCGGGTCCCGCCATCCCGCGCGCTAGTTCCGTTGCATCTGCAGTCCCCGGCCCAGCGATCCCCTTCCCCGGGTCCAATCCTCACTGATGGCCCCCGTTAATCCCTGGAGATTTGTCCCCATGGGGTTTCAGTGCTTCCTCTTTCGGTCTGGTACTGCAGACGGGAGCATTTGGCGTCTGGTGGGCGAACCGGGCTGCTGGGATCCGATGAAGATGCGGTCTGGAAGGGTCCCCCGGATATTTGTCCTGTTGGGTGTCCCCCCAGTTTGTGCTCGCTGCGTATGTTGCGCGGACTCTGCTGGGAAATATTTATAGTGCGTCTCCCCGGCTTCCTCTCAAGCGACTCCGTGAATACACTTACAAGCCATCATCCCTCCGAGTATCGCAGGCCATTGTACGGAGCCAGACCCTCGCCGCCATGGCTTCGCCGCCTCGAGCAAATTCACCTGGCTGTGCAAGGGGACGGTAAGCGTTGCCCCCACATCCCGTCGTCCGCACCACATACTCACTCCACCTAGTTCGAGCCCTCCACTCCCCGACTTCAAGCAACCGTCCGTCCTTTCCCAGTCGCCAAAGTCCCTTGAGCCCATCGGCAGGGATCAAGTCGTCAGTCCAGATTGTCAAACCGACCATGACCAATTTCATGAGAAAGAAAAGGACCACACTCCGGGGGCATCTCTAGCGCTTGGCCGCTACCTCGCGTACCCGCAAGCTCACGAGATGAGAGCCCTAGGACTCGTCACTTCGGCCGCACTGCCCAAGGCAGGCTCCATAAGTCCCGAAAGCTCCGAGACATCGCGGGTCGCTCCCCGGCGGCGTCAATCGCCGGTGCCCTCACATTCCGCCTCGACTGGATTCGGAACGACGACGGCCACTCCCTCTCAGGATCGTACCGCGGGTCCGATCGACCCAGACCCCTCCATCTCCCTCTCTCCTTCCCCTCCCGCGTGCTCCTCCCCAGAATACGACGCCGAGGTCAATCTAGATGTGCGGGGGTTGGCGACGAAGCTCAAGAGGTACGTGTCGTGCATCCGCCGCTCCATGGTCCGCTCACTTGCTAATGGAAACTTACTGCAAGAGAGAGGGAGTCGAAGTCTGGCCGCGGGAGGGTGCATAGAGTCACAAAGAGGCGGATGAGAGAGAAGAACGGCAAGAAATGCTGAGCTTGGTTGGATGGATTTGGATGCTTCATCGCATGAATGCGCATGCACTGGAAGGACCTGTCGCTCCCATCTTTCATCTTCTCTTCTCGTGGCGCTCTTGCTCTCTGTAGCTCCATCACCCTCCTGCCACGTTCAAAACGGGAGAGAAAGAAAGAAAGATGGATGATACTTTTACGCCAAAGAACTCCCTAGGCCACGAGAGCAGTAAGAGTATCGTCTACCTACCATACACACGCAGCAAAACAATCAAGTTCCTGAATCGCTAGATGAGAGGCCCCGTGCGCGACTCTTTCAACCACCAGATGTATCAGTGACGCGACACACGATGCGTTGTTTGAAGAAGACTCAGAAACCAGGTCGCAATAGACGCCTCTACAGCCTCCGAAAAAGGCAAGTCTGGAAGAAGGAAGACGGCAGGGCCGAGGGTCGCGCCAAAAGGAGCCCAGCATTGGCTGGGAGTGGAAAGCAAGGGACGGCGTAGTATCTTTTTTTCTTCCAATTTACGGCGTTCAAACAACCGGGGACTCGATTGATCTCGTTGTTCTGTATGATGGTGAAGTTTACTGGGACTGTTTGATACTGGTGTTGTCAGAGCAAGGTTGTGGTGTGGAGTGGAACGGTTATACGATTTACCCCGATAATTCCACATGATACATCCCACCTCCTGGAGGACATGTGTATAAGCGGACACGCCAGAGCTCAGAGCTCCAAGCACCTGCTCATCACGCCCAACAGCTCGACGACGCGAGCCCCGACTCGAAACATCTCGCCCCTTGACCGGGCCGCATCCACGACCTCAATGCCCGGTAGCACATCACCGAAGCTGCCCACCGCAGCCCCCTAATCAATCCCATCACACAACCGCCGCAAGCCGCCACGCCCGTCCCGACTCCCACCGCGACGATGTCCTCCGACACCCCCCCGCTGCTCACCCCCCAGAACCGCAAGCTCCGCCACCTCCGCGGCATCTACCTCCGAAACCTGACCTTTGCGCGCCCCGCCCTCCGCACCGTCGACGACTCCGAGATCGCCGCGTCGCCCGCGCCGTCGTCCGCCAAGAAGGGGAAGCGGAGGAGGGGGTCCTCGCTGGGCGAGCTGGGCGCCGCGCGGTCGTCGGAGAGCTTGAGGTCCGGGGCCCGGAGGGGGAGCGTTGTGCCGGGGGACCCGGCGGAGAGGCAGCGGAGGCTGGAGGGGAGCGTGGAGGGGAGGGTTGCGGATGGGTTCTTTTCGCTGCACTGCGAGGCGGGGGGACCCGTGTATCTTAGTGAGGTGGTGGAGAGGGCGTCGGTGAGTACTTTCACGGGTGAACCCGGTGATCTAGTGGAAATGGGGACTAACTGTTCGTTGTGGGTGGGCAGAACTTCAACTTTCGCCTATTCGACCTCGCGCACCACGACCCCACCGTGACGAGATCCTCAGAGGTCACCGTCAAGTTCTGGACAAAGCGACACGGCGCGTGGTGCCTCCTCCTAGAAGACGCCGTCGACCTCCGGACCCTCCACTTCGTCGGCACCCTCGAGGACCAGCACTTCCCCCCCAACTCCCTCGTCTTCCACCTCGCGGACGGCATGTACTCCGCCGACGTCGCCACGAAGCCGCGCAAGCCGAAGGACCTGCCCCTACTCCCGACATCCTCTTACAACGCCCTCATGCGCCTCGCGACTCTGGATAGTTCTATACAAGACGCGCTGGCGACGCACCACGCCATCACCGCGCAGATCAACACCCTCCTCGAGGCCACGCCCCCGGATACAGTACCGCAGGCCGAGGACCGCGCCGCGCTGGCAACACGCTACGTCCAGAACGAGCGCCGCGCCCTCGCCGCCTCGCAGCGCAGGAAGGACTCCCTCCGCGCCTCCATCGACTCCCGCCGCGCCGCCATCCGCGAGGGCCGCGCGCTGCAGGCCCGCGCGGCGCAGGACGTCTCGGAAGCGACCGCCAAGCTCTCCGCCTCGCGGGACTCCGTGGCCCGCACGCGCGAGCTGATCCGCGGCCAGCGGCGCCGCGTCGTCTCGGACCTGGGCGACATCTTCAGGATCGAGCCCGTGCCGGACGGGCCGCCGCTTTCGTTCCGCGTGTGCGGGATTCCGCTGCCGAACACGACGTTCGAGGCTGCGACGAGCCGGGATGTGGACGAGGATGCCATGTCTGCTGCGCTGGGGCACGTGTCGCTCATGGCGGATATCCTGCAGTACTACCTCTCCACGCCGCTCCCCTACCCCGTCACGCCGCTGGGCAGCCGGTCCTCGGTGCGCGACGACATCTCGCGGCTCTCGGATCCCTGCGCGCAGGGGAGGGGGAGGGAGTTCCCTCTGTACCTGCCGCGCGGCGGGTCGACGGCAGGCCACTTCCGATTCGAGTACGCGTGGTTCCTGCTGAACAAGGACGTGGAAGCGCTGTGTGTAGGGAGGGGGCTGCGTGTCGTGGATATACGCGAGACGCTGCCGAACCTGAAGTACCTCTTGTATGTGTGCTGCGCGGGAGCGGAGGAGGTGCCGGAGAGGAAGAGGGGGGGTGTCAGGGGACTGTGGGGTGCTGGGGAGGGTGCCGATGGGAGGGGTGCCGGGGATGGGAGGGTCATTGGGGGTAGGAGTGGTGGGAATGGGAATGGAAGAGGTAATGCTGTACAAGGGGCTGAGGCTCCAAGGGCGAACGGCGACCTCGATGCAGGAAAGGGAAAACTACCCTTTAAAGAGGAGGAAGTGAAGCTGACGCTGAGGACAAAGGGGCTGCGGGAGAACGTCTCCAAGTGAGTTGTAACAGCACATTCCCTTTCCAGCGCGCCGCCCATTACTCTACCCGCCAGCGTACATATTTTCTTTTCCCTCGAAACAACACTGTATATAAGCCGGACTCTTTGGGATGAAAGCGAGGGGGCGTAAATTGGACGACACACGATACCCATATGATACAAGAACCCTTAATAAACGCCTGGAACCCGAAAGAACTCCGCCCCGTGTCCGTATGCGTCATATTATACATCATGCAGATAATTCCCAGCCCCCAACTCCAGACCAAAAGATAGATAGATACCCGGACACCGCCTCCCCGCCTTCTAGCAGTGGGTGCACACCCAGGGCACAAACCAGACAAACCTCAGCTCCCGCCCCCCACAAACTTGACGCTCTTCCTCCTCTCCCTCCGCCCCGGGCTCCCCCTCCCCGCCCCACCCGCACCCGCCTCCCTCCCCAGCGCCTCCCGCACGCTCTCAACAGCCCTGCTCTGCGCAACCTCGTTCCCGTCCCCACTAACCCGCACGCCGGGACTCCCGCCGTCGCGCCGCTCGGCCGCGACGTGTCTCCCCACCTCCTCCGACCTCCCGGCGGCCGCCTCAGCACGGTATCTACCCGGGAGACAAGCGTGCGCGCACCCGTCAAAGGGACAGCACCCCGCATCCCCCTCATGCCACATCTCCAAACACGAAGCATGCCCGCCGTGCGCGCACGTGGGACAGTACCACCACGTCCCCAGCCCGCCATCCGCCTCTCGGTGTCCGCAGACGGCGCAGGGCGCGACCCTAGAGCGACACCGCTCGCACCGCCAGAGGCCCTTCTTATCCTTTGGATCGACGTCCCGTGACCGCCGACACGAGGCGCAGAAGAACGCGACCTTTACATTCTGCTGCGCGGGTGAGAAGATGGAGCCGTAGGTCTCGCCCCAGTCGGACAACCCCGCGGGCCACCCCTTGACACAGAGGTTCCGGAGGTGCGCCGCCTCGACGAAGAGGCGCATGCCCATCAGGCGGGAGTGGTGCTGCCGTAGTATCGCCATGGCGTGGAACGGCTCGATGACGGTGTCGGGCACAAGGGGCTTCAGGAGGAGGACCATGGCGGAGGCGTGCAGCGCCGAGGTGCGCGTCTCGTGGGACAGAGCCCGCGAGATGGTCGTGTAGGGGTTTATGGGGCTCTTGAAGTTTGAGAGAAGGCCCGCGGGCTTGGGGGTTGAGAGGGGGTGGGGGTAGGGTGCGTCGCTGGGCCAGGGAAGGTAGTCCGTCTCCGTGACGACGCGGCTCTCCTCCTTTGAGAGGAGAGGCGGCGCGGGGTCCGCGGGTTTTGGCTTTAGCTCTAGGGGCTGCTCGCTCGCTGACGCGTGGCTCTCGTCGCCGTTGGACTGGCGGAAGCCGTTTTGGAGGTGCGACTGCTGCGACGGGACGGAGTCCTGGGAGTAGGGGTCCGTCCCCATCGTCGTCTGCGATATCAAAAATATCTCGTCGTCCACCTCCGGCTGGCGGACGCCCGTCCCATCTCGCTTGGTGGGCGACGACTCCTCTAGCTCCTGGCCCCGTATCCGGCTCTCGTACTCGCTCTCCGTTCCCTCGCTCGGGGCCCCAGGTTCTCTAGGCTTAGCAGCATCCGACGCCTGCCCGTACCTAAACCCGTTCGTACCCATCAGCGACCCATGCGCGATCGACGCCCTCGTCCCCGTCGACCCCGACGCAGAAAACATGTGCGCGTAGCTATCCTCCGAGTCCTCCCTTGCCATCCGCGGCCTGTGCTCCGGCGCCTGCGGGTCATACACCACAGGCGGGGTCACCCTCCTGGAAATAGGCACGTCGACGGCCCTCGCCAGCGCCCCGAGGTCGTAAAAGTCGTACCCCTCCGTGATGGACTGCTCCGTCTCCGCGCTCCCCTTGCTCTCGACGGATATCGGCTCCGAGTCGAGCCGCTTCCGCGGGCTCTGCGTCAGGGCCGGGTGCGCGGCGGGGCCGAGCGTGAAGCTCTCCGGCTCGATGACGGGCGTCAGCCGCTTCCCGGGGACGAAGTCGTCCGCGGCCTCCGGCCCCTCGACGGGGCGCGCGAGCGGCGTGGCCACGTTGGAGGTGCTCTCGATCTTCTCGGAGAGGAGCGAGCGGACGGAGCGATTCCGATGGTCGCCGGTTAGGTTCCTGGAGGAGAGGGTCCGCCGCGGCGGGTCCTCCTCTGCGATATTGACGAGCGGGCTGGGGACTGCGAGCTTCTTTGGCTTTGTTGGCGCGTCTTTGGGCATCTCGGGCGAGATGCCTAGTCGCTTCTCGAGGTGGTACTGGCCCCGACGGAGGAGCAAGAGGTTGACGACGTAGGCTAGTACCCTCCACGTCTGCGCCAGGCGGAAGAGCCGCGCGCTCTCGGCGGTCCTCGCGAACTGCTCCATAATCGTAGCAACCCTATCAATAAGAGGCTCCCCTCCTTCATCAGGGCATGGCAACTCCCGCTCCAATATCTCCAGGTAGCTCGCCGACATGTAATGATAGTTATCCACCTTCGCAGCCGCAGGCACATGCCCGAACGCCATCGCCTGCTGCGTCTTAAACGTCCCTGTAACCTTGAGAGACTGGTCAAGCGAAAGGTTATGCTCGTTATTCGCCGTCGGCGCCGAGGGCGGCGTCGAGCCGGAGCTGGCGCTCGCGCTCGCGTTGGGCACGGACCGGCTGTTCCTACGGTGCTGTATCCTCTGCACCCTCTTGCGGGGCCCCACGAAGCTCCCCACGACGTCTTCCTCCGAGTCGCTCCGGCTGACGCTGAGCATTGGCGCCGAGGGACTCGACCCGTACGCCACGCCCCGGACGCTCGGGGACTTTTGCGCCGCCGGGCCCCGCGGCCTCAGGGCGTCGGGCCGCTCGTCGAGGAACATCATGACGTCGCCCCGTGGCGAGAAGGCCATGCTCGAGAGCGACTGCCTGTCGATGACCCGCGGCGCAAACGCAACGTCGCACTGGCTAAAGAGGCCATCACGGCCGGCGGTCCACAGGATATCCTGGTCCTTCCAGAGCAGGCTCGCGGGCGGGGCGTCGAAGCGCTCAATCTCCTTGAAGGGCATCGTCGGGCGGGCGAGGTCCCACACGTGCACCGTATTAATTCCGTACCTCTTCTGGCTGCTGTCGTCGTAGGAGACGGCCACCTGCGCGACGCGCTTCCCGTGGGCGGAGGCGGACCAGAGGCCCGGCCTCCACGCAATGGTCGCGACGGGCGCGGGCGTCGCGATGGTGCACTTTGCCTTTTGCCGCTTGTCCGTCTTGCTCAGGTTCCAGACGTGGCACTTGCTATCCCACCCCGCGCTCATCAGGTGGTCGCCGTCTGGGTGCCACGAGATTGAGGAGCAGCTCTTATCGTGCGCCGCGAGCCGTAGTAGCGGGCTGTTCGCCTTGCGGATGTCCCACTTCATGATGGCGCCCGACTCCGTGCCGCAGGCAAAGCACAGCCCGTCGGTCGGGGACCACTTTACGTGCCGCACCCCGTCCGCATTGCACTTGAAGGCCTGGACGGCCCGGAAGGTCAGCCCGCCCGTCCAGCTCGGCTGCGGCGCCCTGATGTCGAAGCACCGCACTATCCCGTCCTGGCTTCCGGAGAGCAGGTAGGAGCCCCTGTGGGGGTTTATATCCAGCGTGTTGACCTGCCGCGAGTCCTCCCTCGTCTGCACAAAGTCGAGCGCCGTGCCGGACCTCGTGAGGTCGTACGAGAAGATCTTGCCATTCGAGCACGCTGTGAAGATGGTGGCGTCGCCGTGCCACTTGACGTCTTTGATCGACAGCTGGTCGGCCAGCGAGCTCGCGCCGCCCTTGGCGACAGCAGGCTGCGCCGATATCGCGGCCCTCACATCGACTCCTTCCGTGATGGACAGGCCGTCGACGTTGAGCGTCTTGAGGATGTGGCGGCCGCCCAGGACGGCGACGCGGCGGTCGGGCGAGGCGTCGAGGCAGAGGATGGGGACGCCGGCGGAGTGGACGGCGTTCTGCGAGACGCTGGAGCGGTAGGCGGGCGCGATGGACGGCGCGCTCGCGAGGCCCGGGCCCGAGGCCGGGTCCACCGTGCTGTCGGCTGCGACGCGACCGAGGAGTTTGCGCATTATCCTGTTGTCGCGGTTGTACATGGTCGGCCGTCGCGGGGTTGGCGCGCCATTGGAGTCTGGCGGCCTCGGGGATTGGTGTCGCGATGGATTCTCGGCTTCATGACGAGCTCCATTGGCAGCTGACGGTGGGAGCAGCTCGGCTTATCTTATCGGAGTGACCCGTGCGTATCGAGCGGGATCCTGCACTGTGCCGGTGTAAGTACCCTCGGCTCTCCAGGTCACGCACGACCTCATCTTTCCCTCTTCATCCAGCCTTCCAACACTTGTTGGGCAACGGCATGATAAAATTCAGCTCTTCGACCGTGGCGGAATGAAACTGGCCGTTGTTACTGCCTTAGGGGAGCAACGAGCTGCAGGAAATGTCCCGGAAGCCTGCCGGCCAATCCTCGACGCCTTCGCCATCTCCTCTTCGCGAACACGTTCATCGGAGTCACCCTTGCAACCCGTTTGGCATACCATTGTCGTCCAATGTCCTGTCTAGTCCTGTCTCACTTGACTTTCTCGGGATGGTGCCAAGGCGGTGCGAGGCGAGCTAGGCGTCTCGTCGGCCCCATCCTGCTCGTACACGGCACTTTTCAAGGAGACATGTCCCACCCGGAGATCGGTGAGGGCGGGCGCGGGCCAGACTCAAGCTGAGAGTCTGGCACCTCCTTAACGTGGCTTTCTGTTGTCCTCCCCGTCAATAGTTGTGCTCACCATTGACAGTCGTACATCCGTCGTCCCGGTGCTCGCCTTTGAGGGGAGATTTGTCCAACCTAAAGCCTGAGACTGACGGCAGGCCTCCAACGGGATGGGACCTTTGCAAACACCTCCCGCTCGCTTCCTATATAAACCCACACCAGAATCTCCCCACATCCATCAGCAGCGCAGGCTCATTCCATCCCACAGTAGTGGCCCCCTGTGATAACCACCTCGCGAAGAGCCCCGGTACCAGTCCGCGATGCTAATCCCACCGCTCGCCCTCACGGCTATCCTCGCCGCGACGAGTTTCTCCCAAAATGAAGACGCATCGCCAAAATACCGCATCTGCCCCACCGATGACAGCCCCGAGCCGTACTGCTGCACGAACCTCGTCGGCGGCGTCGGCTTCGGCTGCCGTCTTCGCAAGTGTCCCCAGCCCGGACCGTCTCTTTCCCCGCCACCCCGCTTCCCATGTCCTGTTTACCATTATCGTCGAAAGATTCGTGACTCTAACACGCAAGGTCCCGTTTAGTGGTCGGGCCAGACGAGTATGAGTCCTTTCGCGAGTTCCAAAACGACTGCTTCACCCTGTACGCCGAGCGCCAGCCCGCCTGCTGCAGCATAAAGGTAAGCCCGTCACCCACCTTCCCCATGACAACCCCCTTCGACCTCCAAGTACGAGGAGGGAAAGAGTGGGATGGGTGATGGTGATGGTGGTGGCGGCTGACGGCGTCGCAGACTGGTTTCCCGAATTTATACAGCTGCAAGACGCCCGAGGCAGCGGAGGGGGCGAGCGCGGCCGCCCAAGAGAAGTCTGCTGGTCCATGCGGGGATGATGAGTGGATCGTGGCGTCGAGATACATCGGATGAGACGAGAAGACGCGGCTTTCAACCAGATATTTCCTATTGGAGAGGAGATGGCGGGGTTGCTTTCTGCTTGTCTACACAGACGATGGTCGAGCTGGTGAAGAGGCCCCGGGAGACAGAAGCCATTCATGTGGATTGTTTGCTTTGAGGCCGCGGATCTGAGTATCACACGAGGTGTAAAGATGGATTTCTGCTGTAACCTAAGTAAGGGGCTGATATATGATGGTGTAGAGAAGCATTCATTCCTGCGCATCGTGTCGATCACCGCTCGTCACATCAAATATGCTCTTTCTTCCCGTGGCCCCTGGGTAGACGGTTCATGACGAGTTTTCGTCTGGAGGGGGCCGTCTACTTCTCCGTCCATCTGCCACGGCGAGAGTGTGGGCGAGTTTGTCCCTCGGGTATTGACCTTCGCGCTGTTGTCGGATACAGATACTCAACTCCAGACGGAGAGTATCTCCGAGATTAATGGAACTCGTTTGTGTCTGTATATACAAACTGAACGTGGCGTATATAAACTGGACCCGTCTCCCACTGTCACAAACCTCTCTCTTCCAGCCTCCCCCAACCTACCCCGTAAAAATATCAAGCGGGAACCGGTCCGCAAGCTCCTGGAACCCCGCAACATTGGGGTGCAAATGATCCCCGGTATTGAACTCGGGTTTCAACACCTCGCCCTCCCCAATCCAATCATCAAAGTCCAGCATATAATCAAACTCCGACGCGCCCCTAATCCACTCATTAACCCTCTGCCTCGCAACCTCCCTCTCCACCCCGCTATACGCCTGCCCCTCCCCCGTAAACGGCGTGATCGTCGCCCCAATCGTCACCAGCCCTCTCTCCCTCGCCTCCGCCACAATCTTCGTAAAGGCCTCGATGAGACCGTCCGCGATGGCCATGGCGCCGGCGGAGTCCTCCGGTCCCTTGCCGATGTCGTTTACGCCTTGGAAGATCATGACGTACTTTGCGCCGGGCTGGTCGAAGGCGTCGCGGCGGTAGCGGGTCAGGAGGGGGGGCCCCAGGCCGCCGGTCAGGACGGCGTTGCCGCCGGCTGCCTTGTTGGCTATGGGGATGTTGGTGATGTCTTGGGCGTGCATGCGGTCGAGGAGGAGGTCGGGCCATCTGTGGGTGCGGTTAGGTGACTGTTGTGGGGAGGGGAGGTGATGGGGAGCGAGTGGACATACCGGTTGTTATGGTCGTCGTCACTGCCGTGGCCGTCGGTGATGCTATCGCCGAGGATGATGAAGGCGCGGGTGTCAGAGGGCGCCCAGATCTCGACGGCGCTCACAAAGTACCTGCCCGTCCGTCAACATTTCTACATCCACAAACAACCCCGGGTTCACAATCCGCCAGCGAGGAAACTCTTACCAATGGACGGTGCTCCCATCAGACACTTCCGCCTCACTAACAGCATTGCCATTCACCATCCAAGACGTCGTCCAGCTCCCCGGGTGCCCCGTAATCTCTCCTCCCGCCTGTCCAGTCTCAAGATACATAGACAGCGCGAGGTTAGAGCGGGACTCGATAGCGTAGTCAATTGGATCCGAGTAGATGGCCTCGCCAGGGGGGATTACGACAGAAGTCTCCCCGCCAAAGGTGAGCTCGGCGAGGGTCGCCGTATCGATGCTACCCACGCCGGCGGCTCCGCCCTCCGGAAGCGCGATGGTGGCTGCCGTGACGGGGAGCTCGGTTGCGCCAAAGATGTTGGAGATCTGGACGCGGAGGCGCTCTGCGCCGACGGTCATGCGGAAGGTCTGGCGGAGGGTTGCGTTGTTGAACTGGATTGCTCCCGTCTATCCATGTCTCAGATTAGCCCCTGATTATTTCACTGGTTTCTTACGGTAGGTCACGGCGGGAATGACGCACGAATGGTACCGGCGCGAGGTTCCTCGGCTCGACCATTTGGGGCATGGAGGTCCATGTCGGCACCCAGTGGTAGTCCGGCTCCTTGGGGGCCGGCTTGCACGGCGGCGCCGAGGCGGCGCATGTGGCCAGCCCAAGGAGGGTCAGGCCCTTTAGGGCAGCGCTGAGGAAACGCATGCTTGCGGTTGTGGAGGCCGAGTCTTTAGCGACGGTCTCCTAGTGGAGTCGGAACTGGCGAACGAAGGTTTACTAGTCCTCTAAGTAGCGAGGAGCCTCGACCGGGAGACAGTGGGCAGGGCGGTCAAGGTCCTTTTAAACAAGGGCACACAACAGCCATGCCTGGCGCAAGGAACTTTGTCCGCCTCTACATCTTGCCGCTCCAGGCTGCGGTTGGGATAAGGGCTACGATCCCGGAGTGATGCTTGCCGACAGGCCCCCGATGTAGGTTTCCCCGCACCCTTGGGGGCTCTCGGCGGTGCTAGTACCGAACAGCAGAGCGGTCTACCAGCGGTAAATGACGATATCGAGTTGTGGCCGCCGAAAGGGAAAGCTCATGTTGCATTCTACAGGCTGCTACAGCGGGCGGGGCCAGGTACCGAGCTGGAGACGGGATAAAGACCACCGAGGTGAACGTAGTCATGCCGCAAACCAACAGCATCGTGGCCGGGGAATATATGAAGAGTGGGGGGAGGCACGGAAGTGGTGCCGGGCCCTTTGCATCGGCACCCGGTCCAAGCCCGGGGTAGCAGGGATTGCTACTTCGCACGTCGTATTCTTGGAGCCTGCGAGATACAATTGGCGTGCTTATAACCTGCCAAGAGAGATGCGATCACACGTTGAGAGCTCCGATCGGCCGAATGACACCGTCTGTCGAAGTACTGGTCTCATTGCCTCCCTCAATTGCCCACAGCTCGGATCCACTCGGCAGCCGCCCCGTTGAGTGCCATCCATGTTAGCCGGGGACGTACACGCCTTGGAAGATGATGACACAGGCCCCGCGGGTGTGTATGATTGATGGAAAAAAGCGCGTCTGTCTGCGTTGCCTTGCAGCAGACTTGCAGAAGACAGGGACCTCCAGGCGCGAAGTTGGGGTGGGGAAACGTGGGGAAGGTGCGAAGACGGCAGTTACATAAGCAGGAGCTTTGACCTACGTCGGTGAGTCGGTTGAGACTCGCCGACTTCCAGAATGAGATGAATTCCTAGTACGGATAGTCTTGTTGCAATCCGGGACAAGACACCACGTGAGATCCCGTTTATGAGACTCATAAGGGGTGTATACCGACAGAGAATCGCGTTCTCACCCCGTGTCGGCCTTCCAAGGATGCCCGTTCCTCGGTGAGATCGATTTAGCCCTTTTCTCACGACCACCTTCACATGAGACGCCAATTTTCACCACCTCTCCACCAGCGACTCTCAAAAACCACATCCACCTCCCACATGGACCACGCCGGAATAGAAAATGTCGAGCTCAAGAGACAGCTCCCCAGAGTGGGAAAAGAAACCACAAATATCGGACCTGAGAGATAGCTCTCCAGAATGGGACAAGACGACCGCCTCTATCGCCTCCCTCTCCTCCGACGAGCTCTACGACTCCCGTCCCAACAGGTGGCGGGGACCGAGATCCACCTGGCGCACCTATACGCAGGAAGACCGCTCCGTGTACGAGGCGCTCGAGGCGCGGAGAAGGGCCGACCTCGCGGTGCACCTTTACAATGCGTTTGCTTTGAAGGGGAAGAGAAGGAGGATAGGGGCCGGCGGTGAGGTGGTGAGTTTACGTACCCCGTTCCCCTTGTCTGTGGGCGGCTGTGGAGGCTTATGAGTTTGCTAATGTTGATGCTAGGGAGACTACGAAGACGAAGAAGGCCGCTGGGCGCCGCCCAGGGGATGGACCGCGTGGCCCGTGAACCTGCACGATCTGCCCCCCGAGGACTTCATGCCCGTGCAGCCGCTGGACGAGGACAGCTCCTTCACGTACAGGAGGAGACAGCGCGTGTTTCCGCGGGACGCGCTGGCCGGGGAGGTCGAGGCGGGTATTCTCCGTCTCGCGAATGCAAAGTACACGGCGAGGGGCCTGAATGACGAAGAAAAGGAAGAAGGGGAGCGGGAGGAGGACAAGTCTAGGGGCGGCCCTGCTGGGGAAGCGAGCGATGTGGAGATGAGGGATAGTCTCGAGGACGACGAGGACCTCCAGTCGGCGACAAAGACCGACACAAGCGCCTCTGCGTCCGAAGACGACGTGAAACCCAAGGCAAAGAAAAAGGCAAAGACGAAGATCCAAACGAGTGACTCCGAAGCGGACTCGGCGTCGGGGAGCGAGGACAGCGAAGGTCGCCAGAGAACCCCCGAACTCCGTGGCGTCCTCGCAGCAGACGACGACGTCTCCAGCGCAATCCTCAAACCCGCAGTCAGCGACATTGTCGCGAAGCTAGAGAAGACCCTCACGGTACTACACAACATGATGGTCTCGACAGTACAAACCGTCGATGACGAGGACGACAGCGAGGACGAGACGGGCGTGGACGAGTCCTTCCCCACGAGGTCGAGATCTAGATTCTCGAGGTCGAGGTCCCGCTCCCGCAGGCGGGCTGTCAAGAGGCCGCGCTCGGACAGCGAGTTCCCCGCTACGGACCCCGAGAGCGAGGCGTTCCCGTTTCCTTCGCCGCAGAAGAAGCCACGATATGCCAGCGCCGAAGACGAAGACGAAGCTGAAGGCATAGAAGAAGCAGACGCAAAAGATGCAGAAGAGGAATACGAAGGCGAAGGCGACGATGAAGACGAGCATCCACGCTCCGGCCCGCCGCCCAACGACCCCCCACCTGCACCGGAAACACACAACAACCCGCCAGAGCGTATCCTCCGCCGCCGCGCAGTGCGGCTGAATCGACTGGCGCCCCGCAATTGGCGCGCCGTCCTCGGCGCTGCCTCGCTGGCGGGCTTCCCTCGCGCGGCAATCCTCCGCGCGACGCAGCGGTGCGTGGATCTGTTTGGGGAGGGGGCGGAGGCGCATTTACTTAATGATCATTCTCCCAAGCGGGACACACGGAAGGCTTTCGTGCCCGGCGGGGGCGCGACAAGCGGGGTGGACGAGGATGGGATGGCGGAGCTGGGGGAGGTGGCGCGGATGAGACTTGCGACGCGGGATGCTTCACGGGTAGAGGAACCGGAGTCGAGATTGAAGTCCGGGTCGCCGTCTACCGCGGGCCGCGCGACGCGCAGCGGAACACGAAGCCAGACGCGCAGCCGGACGCCGGCACCCAGACAGAGCCACACCCCCACGGGCTCCCGCTCGCGCTCTCGCTCGCGCTCCGCAACGCCGCACCTCGCTTGTCCCTACCGGTCATGCCCTCGCTCCGTGGAGCCGTTCTCCCGGCGCGGGAACCTGGTCCGGCACATTGAGGTCATGCACGGCGGGGAGGGGCTGGGGATGGATGTGGATTCCGAGGACGAGATGGAGGGCGGGGTGCACGTCGATGGGTTCCTGAGGCAGGTGAGGGTTAGGAGGGGGTGGAGGGGGGAAGATGTTAGGGAGGAAGAGAGGGGGAAGGGGTTGGAGAAGGAGAGGGGGAGGGGGGTTGAGAGGCGGGGGAGGGGGAGGAGAGCCAAAGTGGGGGATGAGGGGTTTGGGGGGCTTGATTATGGGTTCAGGGGGATGGACGACGGCCTGTACTAACGAGTCCTACTGGAGTACCCCGACTAAACTTGAACTCGGGTCTTGGGAGGTCACAACGCGGAGATAGCGCAGCATATACCGTACACCTTTTAAACGCCAAATTTACATATTAAATAACCCAAACGAAAATAACCCCTGCCCACACTCTCACACTCATTTCTTCGGCTTCCCCCTACCCCTCTCCAGCTTCCTCCGCTTAGCCATGAGCCTCATGTCCTCCTCGCTCCTCTGCTGGTTCCCGTGCTGCATCTTCTCAAACAGCTTCCTCTTCTTCTTGCTCAGCATGCCCTTGGCCCTCTCCAGCTCCTCCTCCTCCTCGCGCGCCTTGCGCGCTGCCTCCTTCTTCCGGTCCGCGCGCGCCTTCTCGGCGGGCTTGGGGGCGTCCTTCTTGGGGAGGGGCTTGCCCGAGAGCTCGGCCTCGATCTCGCGGCGGCGCGCGGCGTTGCCGTCCTCGTCCTCGTCCTCGTCCTCGGCCTTCTTCTCGGCCTCCTCTTCCTCCTCATCGCCGGAGAAGCCGCCAAAGGCGTCCTCGTCCTCTTCGTCGCCATCATCAACCTCCATGCCATTCTCATCACTCTCCTCATCACTCTCCATCGCGAGCTCATGGCCCTCAGGAAGCTGCTCCTCAAGCGGCTTCGTAGGATCATACCTACCCGGCACGGTCCTAGCGAAGGGACTCAGATGAGGCGGGAGCGCCGCACCGGGCGCGTAAAGGTCAGGCCTCTTCAGCTCCTCGTCGTTGGCGCAGTCCCACACCCACTGCGGCTGGACGTACACCCTCCCCGCGACCCGGTTCCCGCCGACGCGCTGGGCAGTCTGGTTGTCCTCGCCCTCCTCTCCCTCCGCCGCGCTAGGCTGCACGATGGGGCGGTCGACGATCTGGTGCGTGATCCGCGGATCGAGCTCGTTGGTCGTGAAGGCGCCGGCACCAAGGACGGCGTCCCAGCCCACGCGCCGGCACCCGAAGGCGCGGAGGATGAACTCGAGCGGCTGGCGGGGGGTCTCCCGCGACAGGAAGAAGGTGAAGTTGGAGAAGAGCGAGCCCGGGTCGCCGGTGCTCTCCTCGGGCTGGGGGAGGACATCGCCGCCGGTGACGGCCGGCTCGAACTTGTCCAGGCCGTCGGTGGGCTGCTCGGCCGCCTCGGTCTGCGCCGCGGGCTCCTCCTCGGCGGGGCCCGCGTCCAGCTCCTTGACAATCTTGTTCACGGTGGCCTGCGTCTTGGGGTTGGGCTGGTGCTCAGTCGCCGCACCATCGGTTATCTGCTTCGCGTCCCCGCTCTCGATGCCCTTGCCCTCGAGCGTAAAGGCGCCGAGCTCGGCGGCGTCGTCGTCCTTGGTCGCATCGAACTTGGGCGGGTACTTGAGGCCGGCGGAGGTGTAGAGCCTAAAGTTGACGAAGCCGAGCAGCGTCATGTAGAACTCGACAAAGGTGCCCATTATGCGGAAGTCGATGTCGCCCGCGAGGTTCTGCTTGAACTTGTAGGGGACCAGCCAGAGGACGTCCTCGCCCTGGATGTTGGCCTGGTAGTAGATGCCCTTGATGGACAGGAACGACTTCTTGAGCGACTGCGAGACGATGAGGTAGTGCTGGAACTCGAGGCAGAGGCGCTCGCACCGCGCAATCATCTTGGCGGGGACGGCCGACGTCGACGGGAGGTTGGCAAACAGGAAGAGCATGGACAGGCAGTCGTCCAGGTCACGGATGGCGTCGACGAACGTCGGGTACCTCTCGCGGATGACATGATCAAGGGTATAATGCGGCTTGCCCGTCTTGTCGGGCCGCGCCGCATTGGACTCGAGCCTCTTCGCGTCGCCAAAGTCGCCGCGGCCGAGAGCCTTGGAGATCTTCTTCTCAAGCGCCTTCTGGTCGCGGAACTTCTGCAGGATCGGCTCGTGGAGGAGGTACTGGATGTCCTTGGCGTAGTAGAAGGTCGTCGACTCGGTCGAGGACTTGTTCACCTTCTTGCGGCTGCGAGGCTCCCGCGGGTAGATGCCCTTCCAGATGCACAGCTTGCGGAAGTCCTGGAGCGTGAGCTGCAGCTTGCGGATCGCCTGGTTGCGCGTCACGTAGTTCTTGGCCGCGCCGGCCTGGCCCTTCTTCTTCATCCGCGCCATGGTGGGTGAATTGGTGCGGGTTCGAACGGTTGGTTTGGGGGTTTGCGGATGGGAAGAAAGATGCCTTCGCCGGAGATAGTGGGGTCTCGCAACTTTTTTTCTTCCTCGCTGCCAGTACTTTTTTTCTGCCCGAGGCGACCGCTTACCACTTCCAAGCGTGGCTGGGGCCAGCTGGTGCTGATTGGCGGGCCAGAAGCGGTGGGCTCGCCGGGGTCTGGCTGCGGCCTCCACAGCGACGGGTCCCAATTGGACCAGCGCAATTGGGTCAGCGCCCGTGCTGGTCCCTGCAGGGCTGACAGTGAGGGACAGCTGTTGGTTTCGGAACCTCCACGCCTCTTGCGGCACCCGAACCGAGGAACCTCCACGATCACATCCCCGTCGCGCTCCTCCCACCCCGCGGACCTTCAACTTAAAACGCCCCACTTGCCATGGACTCGGCGTGAAACGACCGCTACCATGTCTTCGGGGGCCAAAAAGCAGTCCCTCTACGTCGCCGCGGCGGCGCTCCGCCTTCTCCTCTTCGTGGGCCTGCCCGGGCTCGCGACGCTCTTGACGGGGCGCGTGGAGGTATCGACGCCGGTGACGAGCTTCAAGAGATGTGAGTGTCGCGGGTCCATCATCTCCTCTGTCTAATTGCTAACGTGCGCTCTATTTCCAGTGCAAGAGGGCCTCTACCTATACAACCACAACGTCTCTCCCTACCACGGCGGCATCTTCCACCAGGCACCACTCCTCCTGCCGCTCTTCTCGCTCCTCCCCGACTTCGACGCGTTCCCCATCTTTACGCACCTTCTATACATAGCGGTCGACATCTTCAGCGCCAATGCTCTCGCTACGATTGCCGACTCGGGAGAGGCGGGAGCCTCGCGCCTCTTCAAGTCGCCGAGGAGGGCTAAGAGGTGGAGCGGCCTGGTAGTCGCGGCATTGTAAGGCGAATCCTCTGCTTCAATGCGCCGCGTTCAATACCGTGAAGCTAACTCGAGCTCCCAGCTACCTCTTCAACCCCTTCACGATCGCGACGTGCCTCGGCCGGTCGACGAGCGTCTTCACTTCGTGCATGGTCCTCCTCGCCATCTCGAACGCCGTGCGGGGCAAGTCCTTCTCGGCCATGGTCGCCATATCCTTCGCGTCCTACCTCTCCATGTACCCGCTCCTCCTCGCGCCGCCGCTCATGCTCCTCTGCTACGACCGCCAGCCCGCGGCGCGCCGCACCGAGTCGGCCCCCAAGTTCTACGCGACCAACTCCGCCGTCCTCGCCGGGAGTATCTCGTTCCTGCTCTCCATCTCGTACCTCGTAACCGACGGCTCGTGGGAGTTCCTCTGGAGCACGTACGGCATCCAGCTGACGCTCACGGACCTGACGCCCAACGTCGGGCTCTGGTGGTACTTCTTCATCGAAATGTTCGACTCCTTCCGCGCCTTCTTCCTCGGCGTCTTCTGGCTGCACCTCTCGTCGTACGTCGGCGGGCTCTCGATCCGCATCCGCACGCAGCCCCTCGCGGTGCTCATCGTCCTCCTCGGCATCTTCTCTATCTTCAAGCCTTACCCCTCCGTCGCGGACATCAGCCTCTTCCTCGGCGCGGTCCCGCTCTACAGCCACGTGTTCCCGCTCCTGCGGTACGGCTTCGTGGCGGCGGCGACGCTCATGTACGCGAGCGTGCTGGGGCCGGCCTTCTACCACCTGTGGATCTACGCGGGGAGCGGCAACGCCAACTTCTTCTACGCCATCACGCTCGTGTGGAGCCTCGCGCAGAGCCTGCTGGTCTCGGATCTCGCGTTTGCGGTGCTGAGGGACGAGTGGGAGGTGGAGAGGCCGGAGATGGTGGGGAAGGAGGTCCGGCAGATCTAGGCGATCTAGGGCCTCGGGACGAGGCGGGATAGTGAGGAGGTTGGTGAAAGGCGGTGAGCATGTGTCGCAAGTTTTGTGATGTAGTGCAATTTACGTTCCGCCTTGGCCTTGGGTGGTCCTTCGAGGGGATTAGACTTGTACAATAGACGCAGTATGAAGGGCCTGTCCGCGTCCTCCCGTCCGCGTTCTCCCGCATCGTAAGAGTTTTGCATGTAGTTGGGCTTGACCGCCGCTGCGGCTTTTCTCGGACCCGAGGACTGCATACGACCCGCAAACAGGACTATTACCCACAGGTCGTGAGCCATTCCGAGCCATCACGTCGCACACATCGAGTCCACCCCAAGAAGCAAACTCGTCACGGGATGTGCCGCCGCGATGACGCCGATCTTCGGCACGGCTCTCCCGGCTGCCCAGCCACCCGTTGACGTCAGCCACCGGATTCCCTCGGACGGAAATTGGGCCGGGGGGGCAGGGCCCGACGTGGTGGTGACGAAACAGCATGGCTTAGCCAAGCGACGAGATCTACATGTACATCGGAGCCAGCTGAAATATCACAACTACCGAGTACCCGTCGACCCCGGCCCGCCTTGCGACTCGTGGCAGCTCGGCGACAGGGGCGGAGGTGCCACGGGATAAGAGCGGGGGATCGAGCTTGAGGTCCTCTGAGCTGCTTGGTGGCCTCTGCTTCCGGGAACGGAGGCGTCGAGGAAAGACGGCCGATCGCGCTAAGTGGGATAGCTGGCGTTTTAGTCTCGTTTACCAGGAACGTCTTCTCCACAGGCCCTCCTCGAAAAATCTTTATCAGATGGCACCGCGCAATGTGATACGGCGCGAGGGGGGTTCCTGCAGGGCCCGCCGCTGGGTCCGCTGCGACGTCGCAACGGGAGGGTTTCAAAACGGCGGACTTTGGGCGTCGATGGGGACGACGGAGCGGGTGGCCCTCGGCCAAGATGCCATCTCACCCTCGGAGCCGAGCTAATGGCCCATTAGCTTGTTCTGTGGATCTCTCGCGCGATCCCGCCCAATCTCGACCCGAGATGAACGAAAGGGAGGGGAACAATGTCAAGCGCGGGCCTCGCGCGCGATATTGTTCCGCGCCTCATATATCGCGCCCCATTCCAGTCCGCGGTGCCGGGGCATGCAAGGGGATGGGATGAAATGGGACGAAGACCAGGTTTAGATAAAGGCGGGCTTCTTCCTTGTTTTGACGGGGAAAAAGTTGCTAGTCCTGGGCAGATAACGGCCCTTGCCGGCTCCCGACAGCACAGCCCCTGATCGCGCAAAAACTTGGCGTGCATGGCCAGGGGCGCAGCTTGGCTTTAGCGGTGATTTTGGCGACCCTGCTAGCGCGTCCCGCTGGCGAGCTCCCCTATTTCCCGGCCCCCCCTTGTCGAACGCGCGCCCAAATGCGGCCGGCCGTCGGTTCAATGCCCCCAATTGGACCAGCATTACAGAATATTTTTTTTCTCGCGGGTCCCGTCTCCACCCGCTCCCCTGAAGAAAATAACGGGGGCTTCTTCCCACCTTCGCCCTCCTCCACTCCCACCCTCAACCCGTCCCTCCTTCCTGCCAGAGCAAGGGCACGCACCCGCCTCCGACCCCGACCTCACCGCGCGAAGCTCCTCGTCTCCCGCAGACCCCCAATGTGTTAGCGAGCCCGAGCCCGCGCCCGAATACCTCCTCTCCCCCGTCGTCGACATGATATCCTCGACGCTGCTGCCGCACCGCTTCCGCGGCGAGCAGCCGTCGGCCCCCAACGCGGCGCCGTCGCTGCTCGGCAAGAAGGTGACGCCCCTGCTGCGGCTGCTCTCGCGCCTCGCGTGCATGCACCCCATCCATACCGTCGTCATCGTCGCCCTCCTGGCGAGCACCACCTACGTCGGCCTCCTCCAGGAGCGCCTGCTGGACCTGAGCTGGAACGTCGGCACCGCCGACTGGTCGTCCCTCGTCGAGGGCAGCCGCAGCCTCCGCGCCGGGCCCGAGACGGCCTGGAAGTGGCAGACCGCCGAGAACGGCGCGTCCCTCGACCCGGCCTACGACCACCAGGCCCTCCTGACCTTTGTCTTCCCCGACTCGCGCTCCGGCGAGTCGCCCGCCCACGCCCCGGCGCCCGGCGCCATCCCGGCCCCGCAGAACCTCTCGATCCGCTCCCTGCCCTCCACCGACAACTCCCTGACCGCCTACTCCCAGGACAGCGCCCTGGTCTTCGGCGTGCCCTACGCCGAGGCCGCCGAGTTCCTGGTCGCCGCGCAGGAGATCACCAACGGCGAGGAGCAGGATGAGGCCGACGGCCGCGAGACCAAGATGTGGATCATGAAGGCGGCGCGCGTCAACACGCGCAGCACCATCATCCAGTGGGCCAAGAACGCCTGGGGCGAGTTCATCGACCTCCTGAAGAACGCCGAGAGCCTCGACATCGTCATCATGGTGCTCGGGTACATCTCGATGCACCTCACCTTCGTCTCGCTGTTCCTGTCCATGCGCCGCATGGGCTCCAACTTCTGGCTCGCGACCAGCGTGCTCTTCTCGTCCGTCTTCGCCTTCCTCTTCGGCCTCATCGTGACCACCAAGCTCGGCGTGCCCATCAGCCTGGTCCTACTCTCCGAGGGGCTGCCGTTCCTCGTGGTCACCATCGGCTTCGAAAAGAACACCGTGCTCACGCGGGCGGTGCTCTCTCACGCCGTCGAGCACAGGAACTTCCAGGGCCAGGACAAGAAGGGCAAGAGGTCAGAGATCTCCCAGCCCAACATCATCCAGTACGCCGTCCAGGCGGCCATCAAGGACAAGGGCTACGACATTGTGCGCGACTACGCCATCGAGATCGCCGTGCTCGTCCTCGGCGCCGCATCGGGCGTCCAGGGCGGCCTGCAGCACTTCTGCTTCCTCGCCGCCTGGATCCTCTTCTTCGACTGCATCCTCCTCTTCACCTTCTACACCGCCATCCTCATGATCAAGCTCGAGATTAACCGCATCAAGCGTCACGTCGACACGCGGAAGGCCCTGGAGGACGACGGCGTCAGCCACCGCGTCGCCGAGAACGTGGCCAAGGGGAGCGACTCCAAGGACACGAGCCTCTTCGGCCAGCAGGTCAAGAGCAGCAGCGTCCCCAAGTTCAAGGTGCTGATGGTGTCGGGCTTCATCCTCATCAACATCCTCAACCTCTGCACCATTCCCTTCCGGAACACGTCGCTCTCCAACCTCTCGTCGTGGGCCACGGGCCTGGGGGCCGTCGTCGCCTCTCCGCCCGTGGACCCCTTCAAGGTTGCCGGGAACGCCCTCGACACCATCCTCACCGCTGCCGTTGCTGCCGAGTCGCCCGTACTGGTGACCATCCTCACGCCCATCAAGTACGAGCTGGAGTATCCTTCCGTCCACTACGCCCTGCCCTCCGCCGGCGCGGGTGGGCTCCTCACGGACTCGCATCCCCTCGGCAACTACGGGGTCGGCGGAAGGATGGTCGGGAGCCTCCTCACCAGCCTGGAGGATCCCGTCCTCTCGAAGTGGATCATCATCGCACTCGCTCTCAGTGTCGGCCTCAACGGCTACCTCTTCAACGTCGCCCGCTGGGGCATCAAGGATCCCAACGCGCCTGAGGGCCAGATCGACCGCAAGGAGCTTGCCAAGGCGACCGACTTCAACGACACTAGCTCCGCGTCTCTCCCGCTGGGCGAGTACATCCCGCCCTCTCGGATCGCTACCCCTGCTCCTGTTGCCAACGGCACCGGTCCTAGCCCGGGCACCCCCGCCGCGACTGACGACGAGACCGACCTGTCCATGAAGCGCGTCAACGGCGCCCCGCCGGCCGACTCCCTGGAGCTCCGCAAGATGTCGGAGCTCGAGGTCCTGCTCAAGGAGGACCGCGCGCCCGAGATGACGGACGAGGAGATTGTCTTCATGGCCATGAACGGCAAGATCCCCGGCTACGCGCTCGAGAAGAAGCTCAAGGACTTCACCCGCGCCGTCAAGATCCGGCGCAGCATCATCTCGCGGACAAAGGTCACGTCGGCCATCACGGGTGTCCTGGAGCGGTCAAAGCTGCCCTACGAGCGGTACAACTGGGAGCGCGTCTTCGGCGCGTGCTGCGAGAACGTCATCGGCTACATGCCGCTCCCCGTCGGCGTCGCGGGCCCCATTGTCGTGGACGGCCAGAGCTACTTCCTCCCGATGGCTACTACGGAGGGCGTGCTGGTGGCTAGCGTCAGCCGCGGCTGCAAGGCCATCAACTCTGGCGGCGGCGCGGTGACGGTGGCGACGGGCGACGGCATGACGCGCGGCCCCTGCGTGAGCTTCGAGACGGTGGAGCGCGCGGGTGCGGCCAAGATCTGGCTGGACTCGGATGCGGGCCAGACGGCGATGAAGAAGGCGTTCAACTCGACGAGCAACTACGCGCGCCTGCAGTCGACCAAGACGGCGCTGGCGGGCACGAACCTGTACATCCGGTTCAAGGCGGCGACGGGCGACGCCATGGGCATGAACATGATCTCCAAGGGGGTGGAGCACGCGCTGCAGGTCATGATGGGCGAGGGCTTCGACGACATGAACATCATCTCCGTGTCGGGCAACTACTGCATCGACAAGAAGCCGGCGGCCATCAACTGGATCGACGGGCGCGGGAAGAGCGTGGTGGCCGAGGCCATCATCCCCGGGGACGTGGTCAAGTCGGTGCTCAAGACGGATGTGGACACGCTGGTGCAGCTCAACGTTGACAAGAACCTTATCGGGTCAGCGATGGCGGCTTCGGTGGGTGGGTTCAATGCCCAGGCGGCGAACATCGTCGCGGCGATGTACATTGCCACTGGCCAGGACCCCGCGCAGGTTGTCGAGAGCGCCAACTGCATCACCATCATGAAGAAGTAGGTTCCCCTCTGTCCCTCCCCCCTTTCTCATCCTCTCACCTCACCCATCATACCCTGGCGAGAACATCAATCGGAGAACACCGTAAAAGGACACCGCTAACAGTTAACAGCCTCCGCGGCTCCCTCCAAATCTCCGTCTCCATGCCCTCGATCGAAGTCGGCACCCTCGGCGGCGGCACCATCCTGGAGCCCCAGTCCGCCATGCTCGACATGCTCGGCGTCCGCGGCCCGCACCCCACCAGCCCCGGCGAGAACTCCCGCCGCCTCGCGCGCATTGTCGCCGCCGGCGTGCTGGCGGGCGAGCTGAGTCTCTGCAGCGCGCTTGCCGCGGGTCACCTTGTCAGGGCCCATATGCAGCATAACCGGTCTGCGCCGCCGACGAGGACGGGGACGCCGGCTGGTGGTGCGGCGCTGGGTATGACGACCAAGAGGTAGAGGTGGGATTACTTTCTTGGTAGATTACTGCCTTAATTTATCATGTGGCCTTTCGGGGTCTGTTGTGTAGAGCTGTTACGAGCGTACGGTCTTGTGTATGTGATGTAGATGGGTGTACGAGTCTGGTCGTCCTGGGCTTGGTTGTGGGGACGCTTGTAGAAGGCACATGATAATGCGGGGGTAAGCAATGGCATTGCTGCCTCGTGGGCCTGCTGTCTTGAGGGTATCCTGGTTACGACATGAGACTCGATGACTTCCGACTCCTAGGTCTTTCTTGCGATACTCCGCTCCTCCTTTGACGCGCACGCCCGGGTATGACTGCGCCCGCCAGCCGTTTTCCTCCCGGACTCTTTCGCCTGCCACTCTTTACCCATCCTCCCACGCCCCCGCAAAGAACCCAGTCCGGACTAAAAGATCCCGGCTACGCCCCCAGCGCCCTCACCCGCGCAACCTCCTCCCCGTCGACACTCACGACCCTCACCCCCACCCCCTCCAACTCCGCCCTGACACCCGCCCACGCGGCGGGATCAACGCACCGCGTCCCCTCCTCCACAACAAGCGTCTCGAAGCCCTCCCTCCTCGCATCCAGCGCCGTGCACCTGACGCAATAGTCCCCCGCCAGGCCCACGACGAACACGCTCGTCACGCCCTCGCTCCTCAGCCTCGCCGCCAGCCCCGTATCCTCAATCTTGAAAGGGTCGTAGAAGGCGGAGTACGTCTCGACGCCCTCCACGGCCCCCTTCTTGAACACCCCGTCCAGGACCTCCGACTTGAGCTCGGGGAGGAGCTCCGCGCCGGGGGAGTCCTGGACGCAGTGCACGGGCCAGAGGGTGGTGGTGTAGGTCCGCGAGGGGTCCGAGGGGTGCGCGACGGTGCGGGTGGAGGTGAAGGGGGAGGACCCCGGGTGGTTGGCGGAGAAGGAGGTGTGGGATTGAGGGTGCCAGTCTTGGGTTGCGAGCTTGAGGGGGAAGGGGAGGGAGAGGAGGGCGTTTATTGGGGGGAGGACCGCGCGGCCGTCCGGGACGGCGAGCGAGCCGGTCTGGGCTGTTAGCTTTGGTTCCTCGGATGGGGTTTATCAAGATTTATTATAGTGGTATCGAGGTTTTTATGGGAGATGTAAGAGGTGGGAGGGCGAGATGGGAGGATGGGGGCTTACAGGCGGGCAAAAGTCCTCCTGGACATCGACGACGATGAGCGCCGGCTTGAACGACATGTTCCAGAGCCCTCGATATACTACCCCGCCTTGGTCTGGGAGCCGGGTATGCAGAACGGTGGAAACTGAGCGAGGGGCGCGGAATACGGGGCGTCCACTCCTTATTGATGCTTAGAAATGAGAGACGGTGCTGCTTCGATACGAGACCCCGGGTGTTGCTCTTGGGAAGAAGCGGTTCGGGGTCCAGATGTGGCGCGACGGCTTGCCCCACGTTTGAGTTTCCAGCGGCGCGGGACAGGCGGCCCCCACTAACCGATAAGGCAACATCGGTAATCCCTACCAAGCGATAATCTCCGTCCCTGTCTCACGGCAGCTCACAGCCCCCAAGCCATCTCATCCGAATCTTGCCTCTCTCGTTCCCCATCCCCCACCTCATCTCACCCTCCTCACATCAGTCTCTTCATAAACCCACCCGTTGAATATACTTTGAAAGGGACAAAAACGATGTCCCCACCCAGATGGGCTCTGCTGCCCACCTTTGCCTTCCTCGCGACGCTGGCCTACGTCTACTTTTACCTTTCAACGCCGAGCGTTGGGCTTGCGACGCCTGGGATAACCCACATTGTCATGTACCAGTGGAAGGAGTCTGCCGAAGAGGCTGCCATCACTGAGGTGAGTAGGCCTCCGCCATACCCTTCCCTATGCTCCAAATAATCAAACCTTTCCGTCTCATTTGCTGCCTGTGAATCAATGGCAGCATCCCGTGTCCAGCCGGACAAGTACCCTCACCCTCAGTCTTGGGCAGTACCACGTATTGACCCAACTCCCTTCTTATCTCTGCCCCGTCGACGCCGTCCCCAAAGTCTCGCCAACACCCCCTCCTACACCCATGAGCACTCCCTACCAAGAGCGAGTACTAACAGCACCAGGCCACCGACCGCCTCCTCTCCCTAAAACACCGCTGCACCCACCCCGTAACCTCGGCCCCCTACATCACGTCCCTAACCGGCGGCCGCGACAACTCCCCCGAGAACCTCGCCTCGGGCCTCACCCACGCCTTCGTCGCACACTTCCGGACCGCCTGGGAGCGCGACTACTACGTCCGGGACGACCCGTACCACCTCTCCTTCGCGGAGTCCATCGGGCCCATCGTGGAGCGGGCCGTCGTTTTCGATTTCGAGCCGGGGAGGTTCTGAGAGCTGCACTGCCTGTCGTCCCGTTGTACACTACATTTGTATTTAACATGGAAATGCCACTTTTAAACGCCGTGCTATGTATGCTTCCCCCCAACGATGCAATTTTTCCATACCCATCGTCAAATCATCATCGTCTTAAGCGCCTCCCCCAACACCGCAGCCGACGGATCCCCCCCGAAAACCTCCGCGACCCGCCTCTTCACCCCCGTGAGCCCGTAAACCCCCACCTGCGCCGACCGCACCGAGTACTCCATCGTGAACGTCACGTCCTCATCCATCTCGACAAACTGCCCCATCAGCGCCAGATTCCTGCTCCCCCGCGGGATGACCCTCGGCCTACTGTCCCTCCCGCGGGTCGCGTACGGGCTCGTGATGAGCGGCATCAGCTCCGGGAGCGTGACGGAGTTCCCGAGGGTCGGTTCCAGCGGCCGGCCCATGAGGCACAGCAGCTCGGTGAGGATCTCGCGGCCGGAGCACTCGAGCATGGGCTTCTGCACGAAGCGGCCCGGCTGGTCGGGGTAGAGACCGTACCCCCAGAAGACCGTCGTCCCGGGGTCCTGCCCCGCAAAGTACGGCTGGCGCGGCACGGTAATGGACAGCAGCCAGGGACAGTCGCGGAACGAGAGCAGCGGGCAGATGCCCTTTGGGCTCCCCGCCCACTCGAGGAGGTAGTCGATAAAGGCATCCTCGAAGAGCGTGACCGTGAACGCCACGCCCATCGTTTCGTCGCGCTTCTCGCAGAACAGCCGCGGGTCGCCGAACCGCGCGGCGTGCCGGTTGACTTCCGGGTCCGCGAGTCGAAGCCAGAGCCGCCACGCGGGATCCGGGTTCTGGCGGATCTCGGCAAGCTTCGGTAGGGGGCCCGGCGGCGTGGTGTTCGTGCCGCGCTTGGAGCCCGAGACCATGGATCCGAGGGTCGCGAGGACGACGTCGTCGGGCTTGATGGGGACGTTGCGCTCCACGCCCCCGCAGCGCAGCGCCAGGTTTGAAACCACGATGTCGTCAGTGCCGGGCGCAAAGTCAATCGACAGCGCCGTCGTATCTGCACTATTAGCATCCCCCCGTAAACCACAGGGACTGGTTAACTCACCGTACTGAAAGTCGACGCCCTGCCCCTCGAGGTACTTCACCATCGGCACGACCGCCGCGTCAAAGTCGTTCATCGGCATGTACTCGACGCCCGCCATGCTCCCCATATTCGGCACCTCGTGCAGGAACCGGTGCAGGTACCGCCGGAACTCCACGGCGCCGTGCCACGGCTTGAACAGGTACATTGTCGAAAACATGTCCCAAAAGTTCGTCTCAAAGAACCCAATCTCAAACGCATCCCGGATCGTCGACGCCCCAAGGCTCTCCTCGGACCCCAGGATAAGAGACATGAGCGACGCCTGGTGCACCGGCTCCAGCCCCATGGTCCGCGTATCAACTGTCTCGGGCCCGCCCTCCCCCAACGCCACGAGCCTCACCTTCGTCCTCCCCCTGTTCCGCGCCTCGCCGCCTCCGCTCCGCACGTAATCCAACAGCGTCCCCATCTGCCCGTCCTCGCTCCGCACCTCCTCGAACCCCTCGTCCGCGGGCTCCGGCGATGAGCGCGGGTGCGGGTGCGGGACCCGCGATAGCGTATCGTACAGGCACCGGTACGAGAAGTTGAGCTTGCGCGCCGCGCGGATGACGTAGCCCTTTCGCTCGGGGGCGCCGCGGGGCTCGAGCGCCATGGAGCCGCCCGGCGTCGGGCGCGCCTCGAGGATGTGGATCTGGGACGGCGGGACCTGCGCGTCGTTGATGAGGTGCACCGCCGCCGCGAGTGAGGCGATGCCGCCGCCGATGAGCCATGCTTCCATCGTTGAGTCGTCTCGGGGAGCTCCCCCGGGGTGTCCTTGGGTTATATTGTCCGTGTCGTCCATGGTGAGGCGCACGTACAGCCAGGTCTCATTGTCGGATCAAAGTTTTGCAGTACGCACCACCGGCTAGTCGCCAGACGTGTATTTTAGATGAAAATCTGAATAGACCCGGAGGCTCTTCTTTTCGCCGGTTGAAACAGATCAGGCTCTTCGCGTCGGGTGGTTCCGCGGTGGGGTGAGTCTGGGTCGAGCTTTCCCAATTCGATGTAACTGCCCGTCCGCGCCAAGAGTCCAAGTCCCGCAAGTACCTCGTACACCGCTCATATAACCTGCTTCTACACGTGATGCTACCTCCGACAGCTCTTTCTCTCAAGAGTACTCATTAAAATAGGGTTGGTTGAAAGCGAGTTAAAAGCGATACATTGGTGATTGTAAAGGAGCTTAATGGAGGGCGTTTACACAGAAGTGAAGCCCCAGGTTGGCCTATCTGAACTCATGTGCTCATATATCGAAGTCGTTTACTAATCTAGTCCCCCGAACAGTTCCTACACTGACGATCTGGTCTTGATTTGTATGCTGTACCCAGGCATAGTAGACGCTCCCCATGCTCAGCTCAAGTTTCTGAGATGTCATGTTCAGTACCGCGAGTTCTGCCCGTACCGTTGACCTTGCTCGTACCTCTCATCCTGTTGGTAACCTCCTTGATCCTGTCGGTAGTCCTGCCGGTAGCCCTGATCCTGCTGGTGGCCCTCGTTCTGCCGGTAGCCCCCTTGATCCTGTCGGTAGTCCTTCCGGGATTCCTGGCGATAATCGCCTTGATCCTGCCGGTAGTCCTGTCGGGAATCCTGTCGGTGTTCCTGGCGGTAGCTCTGATCCTGCTGGTAGCTCTGAGGCTGGTCGAACCGGTCCTGCCGAGGATGACCCTGTGGTTCCGATTGGTATTGGCCAGGCCGGTGATCCTGGTTTGACTCGTGCCGCTGGTAGGGGTCCGGCCGGTAGTCTTGCTGGGATTGGCCCTGTTGATAACTGTCCGGTCGGTAGGCCTGTTGAGGCTGGCCCTGTTTGTAACTATCAGGCCGGTAGTCCTCCTGGGACTGTTGATAATTGTCGGGGCGATAGTCCTGGGACTGGTGTTGTTGATGGCCCGGCCGATAGTCGTCCTTTTGGGACTGGTGCTGTTGATGGCCCGGCCGGTAGTCGTCTTGCTGGGACTGGGACTGCTGATAATTGTTGGGGCGATAGTCCTGGGACTGGTCCTGTTGATGGCCAGGTCGGTAGTCCTGGGGTTGGTGCTGCTGATAGCCCGGCCGATAGTCGTCCTTTTGGGACTGGTGCTGTTGAAGGCCCGGCCGATAGTCGTCTTGCTGGGACTGGTGCTGCTGATGATGGCCAGGCCTATAGTCCTGCTGGGACTCGGTCTGTTGATGATCCGGCCGGTAGCCCTGCTGGGACTGCTGCTGTTGATAGTCCGGTCGGGAATCTTGATGTTGTTGGTCCTGCGCATACGGTGGTCTCCCGTGCTGCTCTTGGGGAGGGGGAGAGACACGACCTCCCTGTAGAGGGGACGCAGGCTTGCTCCCACCACCGAGTTGAGTGCTGGCCGACGGCGCCCCCACATCGACACCCTCGTCGCCAATGTCGTCCGGCACCGTGATCTTCACCTTGGGCAGGTACTTCTGCACCTTGCCCTCCACAATATTCTGCACAAAGACCCAGCTGTGCTTCTCAAACTTGCGGTGACCCCCGCTCACCACACCCAGGATGCTCTCGCGCAGCGTCTCCTGGACCTTGCGCACGAGGTCTCGGAGCTTCCCGACAAGCTTGGCCTTGATGTCGTCGCCGAAGCCGCGGTCCCCCCGCGAACTGGCGTCGCGGTCGAGCTGCGAGTCGAAGGGGTTCCCGCCGAGGATCTTCTCGAGCGGGCGCTGGAACTCGTCGGGAAGCAGCTCGAACAGCTGCTTCTCGAGGCCACCGAGCACCTTGCGGAATTCAAGGCGGACCTCCCGGTGGACCTTGCCAAGACCGGTACTCAGCTTGTTGCTGATGAGCTTGGAGAAGCCGCCGCTGCTTTCACCGTCGTCGCGGTCGCGGTCCCCGTCACCGACGCCCCTCGAGGACCCGTCGCCCTGTTTCTTGACATCCTTGAACAGGCTCCCGACGCCCTTGATCAGGCCCTTGACCTGGTCCTCAATCTCACCCTTGGCGCCGTCGCCGAGGTCACGCGTGCTCACGTTGCCCCTCAGCCAGCGCTTGATATGGTCCAGCGCGATGCGCGTAAACTGCTCCGCGATGGGCGCATGCTGCTCCCGCAGCTTCGCGCCGACCCGCTCCTTGATGTCGGGGCTGATGAGCCGCGCCTTCTCCTCCGGGTTGCGCGCGGCGTCCTGGACCGTGTTACTGAGTATCCCGAGGAGCCCCTCGAGCTCGAACTTTTGGCCTCCCGGGCCCGTTGCCTTGCTGTCAAGACGGTCCTGGACGACATTGACGGCGGTGGAGAGGAAGCCCTTCATTCCCCGGGACGAGTCGGAGCCCCCCCCTCCCCGCGACCGAGTCTCACCCGGCCCATCGCTTCCCTCCGTGAGTTTCAGAATGTCGCGCAGGTCACCGCTTGCCCCGTCGGCGAGATCGGTGAAGCTGCGTGTAAGCTTCGAGATCTCGTTGGCAAAAGGCAGAGACTGCCCGCCGTAGGCATCCGGCGCCGAATCGCTCCGGAGGCCCCTTGAGGCGCCAGAGTCACGCGAGTCCTTGTTGAAAAGCGAGCGGAAGGCGTCGACGACCTGCGTCTCCAAGCTATCGATCGTCTTGGCCTGGAAGTCCTCGAGCTCTGACGTGATGCGGGGCTGGACCTGCGGCGCGAGCGAGTCGACGTACTCGTCCACCTTTTTCATCAACACCTCGGGGATGCCGCGAGAAGACATGGTTTGAGAGTCGACTTAGTAAGGAACCGTTGGGATGGCTGAGGCGGTCCGGTGCCGTTTTAAGGTTTGGAGGGTAAAGTGGTATTTCCGGCGACAGGCCCGAAAGGAGCGGAGAGCTTGAGCCCAACTGGGCTGCCGTGGGGCTTCCGGCGGCCTCCACTATAGGCGCCCAGGCGCCGACTTATCGCTTAGTAATAGTTCTGGCTGCCCCGCTCGTTTCTGTTTCGTTTCGTCTGACGCGTTGTGCCCCTCTATGCGAAGTGGGCCCGTTGAGGATGACGGCCAAGGTCGTAGAGTGGACCCAAGTGTACGTGTGAGATGGCCTTTCTCGCCTCCGAGATCGTATCGCCGAAGAACCCGACAGTCGAGGAAGGAGACCGGGTATAATAATAAAGTATGGAGCTCGGCCACGAAGGTGCCACTATGAAAGAGCGCATGGCGTGAAACCAAGCTCGGTGTGCGGCGCTGCCTAGGTTGGCGAGCGGATACAGGAGTGTTTTCCCTGGGCCTTAAGCCTGGGTTTACCATAGTTGATAACCAGTAGGGCTTTTTTATAACACCACAATTACCTGCATGAGAACTTACATCGCTACATTATCCACTAACTGTACCTAGGTGAGCCGTTGTGCGTCATGCTAGATGCAAGGCAAGATGCCCGCCGCCGCGGCTTATATGAGAACACCATAAACAACTCACAGGATGCAGAAAGCAAATGCTATATCTGTGAGTGGATAACTTTCGTAGTCCTGTTGTGGACCAAGCCGGAAGGGGACTATCCCGCCTAGTCTGGCCATCTTGACGACTAGTGTAAGGTATGTTAGTTGTCGTACGAATCCAAGGCATAGGTGCCTCTCATGATTAGGTATATCTTTTGATATCGCTAATCGAGATAATTGACGACGACAATTACCTAATTTGCTGTTTCTTTCTCTATACATACTCCCACAATGTCGTCTTGGTTGCTCGAACTAAGTGAACAAGTAATACACTCACGTAGTACCACGTATCTAAGTGTCTCCGAACAGACGATGGGGGCTGATGTGCACCTGTTCTGCTTTCTCGCCGTGAAAAGGTATGACGTCATCCATGTCCAAGCGTCCTCGCGTCAATGAATGAAAGTCACGAAAATTCAAAGGACCGAAGAAACGAGAACTGATCTGAATGTCGTAGGCCGGATCTTCGAGGGCAGAGGCGACTAGATCCTGCGCTGGAGATTGGAGCTCAGAAGCATTGGGAATGAACATGGGCGGGTGCTTTGTAATGTACTGCATTGCCTTAGCCTTAGAAAGGTCGTATGGACCCTTTATAACGCGATGCCAACTTACTCTAACCATTCTAACCATGCTAGAACGGAAGGGGCGGAAAGAGTTGCCTACCCAGCCAAAGCCGGAACCGTAGTGGAAAGAGCGTCCCAATGGAAGTGCCCATTGCTACGAGACAAGTTTGAGCAATCGGAAGTAAAGGTCGACTTCGGGCCACAGGAAAGGGCTGATATTTATTTCATGTTAAAAAAAGGTATATAAAAATCAATGCCCTGACGTGGACCGTTGGCGATAGAGGGAGATAGGAAACAGAGAGAAAGAGCGTGGGGTGGAAAGCGGGGCCGCCAGTGTCTCGAGCTCACAAGTTTGTGTCACAAAGAGCAAAAGTCAGGCGCGAAGGGCAGTGGGGCCTGGTCAGACGCTTAACAGACATCTGAGGTATAATATCTTCATATTCCTCGCTTATGAAGACCCGCACCAGGATTTACACACTACAAGTAGCGATATAAAACCTAGCCCTTAAAATCTAGAGATCCCACCGCTTTTAAGAAGAATGACCCACTTGATTGTCACTGCGCCACGGATCAGCTATTACCCGATATGCCTAGAATTATGGCGATTCTATTCGCACCTGCATGCCAACGGGGAGGCCTAAAACCTTTACCCCTCCTTGCCGCCCCCCCTTTCGACGTCCTCTTTTACGTTTACCCCACCCCGCCTTAACGTCCCCCCTTGACGGGAGGCTACGAAGCGGCCGACTGCCAAGGTCGTCTATTGCCCGGTTTGTATGTTTAAACCGAGAAATGCCGAACTCTCGCTAATGAACGCCTCCCCAAGATATCTATCTATCCTCTTGTGCAATGCCGTCCAGAAGGCGGATCGCCGTGGCGTTGTACCATCGCGAGGGCTACTCAACTGGCCGGAACCGCCTGATTCTCGGCTATGAGGCTTTTCACTGGGGGATTCTGATCATGCCCGAGGAAAGCGAAGGGGGGTATGACGCGTATGATGCGACGGACAGGAATGAGATCGACCCGACGACGTTCAGGATGGAGAATCCCAACTTGGACTGGTGGTTTGACGCCAAACAAAGCGTCGCCGACTCTTCGCGTGGTGGGAGGCTTGTCGGGTGCATCATCATAGGGGCTGTCCCACATGAAGCGTCGAGCTGCGATGTCAGGGGGTTCCTTGAGGCGGTTCCCCTGCCGAAGAGGAATCAGACTCCGCAACAGAGCTGTGTGACGTGGGTTGGCAATGCGATACGCGCCCTTCAAGGGACGGGGTGGGCGGATAGTTTCGCGGTGGAAACATTCATGCAGTGGGCGCTTTCCTACGGCGACGACAGGATGGGCTGTCTAGAGGGGTTTTCAGACCTCGTTCACTATAAAACTGTATTGGAGCAGAGGGAGAAGAATGTGGAGGGCGATGAGGCCAGCGCGGGGCCGACGAGACCAGCACCCGTGGGACTAGGCGGTTACACGTGAGCTTGTGTGTGGAGAGGTGCGTCCCGGGCTGGGTGCTGGCATCTTTGGGCCCGGCGGATAGGCTTCATCCAGGCTGCTCTTCTAGGAAGTTCTTCGAGTGACATGAATCGAGAGCTGCATCGCAGGAACCAATACACATAACTTTTTCCCTCACAATAGTTTCTGATCACCGATGGGACTACCCTAGTTAGCAAGTCCGATGCGAGAACCTGCTCCCCCCCAACACACGATCAAGCCTCCGACCATAGCTACAGCAGAACCTCCGTGCTCTGTTGGGGCCGGCATATCCTCATCAGCAATGACGAGCTAGACGGCCATGTTATTATCCTGAGCGGCGACGACTCGGATAGCGAGGTGGTAGTAATCATCGACAACGAGAGGGAAGGATACGAGGCTTGTGTCGACAGCCGGCGTCACTGGGGTCCATCGACAGAACGGCTGCCGAAGACGGAGAGGTGATGGTGCCGATTGTTGTGCTGAACGCTCAGCTGGAAAAGGTTCGCGATGGCCGCGATACAAACACCCACTTCATCTAGATCTCTCGGGTTGCCAGATACAATATCCAGCCAGACGCCACGACTATCCTCAAGAGCCTATAGCCCAGCAACCCCCTAAACGGGAGGTCCTTTACCGTCCATATGAACGCCATCGTCGGAATCTCCATGACTAACAACCACAAAAACACCCACGGGAGCGATGCTCGTCGCCTCGTCAAGAAGTGTGTAACGAAGGAACTCACAGTTCGCACGGTTGACGATTTGTTAGAGCTAGAACTAGATACCTCACAAGACTTCGGTTTACGTGCGCGTCCACGGACGTGCAAACGAACACGTCTTTATTCCTAAATCGAGAACATCATATAGTGTAGGAAAACAAGTGCTTTCTACGACCTGTAGAAAGCACCTCGGACTCGGCATGGGCGACCGGACCAGCGGAAGAGATTGATCCGACTACGCGAGAATCCCTGCTCCGTCTAGAGTGATACGCACGATATACTTCACCTCTCGGATAGCTAGGCACTTCCCTCCCTTCGAAATGACAGGTGGCGCACAGGATTAAGCCTTTTATCGTATAGGCGAATTCAAGCTTATTCCAGGTCTTGTTTATTCATCCCCATCGGCGTTTTATTTCGAATGATACCTTTTAAAAAAAAGCGAGGCGGACTGCGGTCGTGACAGGTGTCTCCCACCATACGTAGGATATTGATGTCCGCGCCTCGGTGTTGTGAATATCAACTCGGCCGCGGTCATGTTCTTCGTCAAGGCGGTATTTAGTTGTCTGCATTTGCGCGTTAGATTGTCCGTTTAGTCCCTCATAATTTATTATCAAATCCACGTCTTCTACTACTCCGCGGTGTCTGTGTAGCTTACAGGCTGGTTGTAAGCGGATGATGGTGCCGTCAAGCGGCTGACCTGGTTCCAGCGTAGAGCCTGAGCTCGAGAGATTGAGACCTTTGCCGTTCTCGGAGCGGGAAGGATATGGGCGGCTACGAACAATATTTAGGTTGGCTGAAGAGTCGAAGCAGGTTGGTATTGATGCCAGTGCACCAATCCATATTGGCGAAGGGGGATACTAATACTGCTTTACTTTCATGGCGAATCTTAGCTGCTCCAGCCAAGCCGTTGCCCTTTAAGCTTCCAGAAGGTATGAACACCATATGAGAGAAACAGAGAATTATACTTCTTTCCGTGGATAAATGTATATGAAGACGGCATGCTCATTGATTTTGGAAAGTGTCGACGATCATCCAAGTTTACATGTAAGTCACTCACACACCCGAGAGCAGAATTGAAGATACTTGGCGGGGATGAACTTGCGAAATTAGGGGGTTAACTTGTTCCGTCATGGTGGCAGGAGTAAAATTCAATTACGCTATTGATTACCGCTGTATCGTGTTTGTGGAAATGGCTGGTTGATGGTGTTGGTATGGTAGGTGCAGTTGGGCCCCCCCCCGGGATCTCCGCAACGCTACGACGCCTTTAAAACCATCCCTTTGCCCCTTTTACTATCAGCTTACCAAGGCTTACCATCATTAGTCAAAGCCACATTCTACTAGTTCCTAGAATGTATCTCGCGCTCGTGACGCGACCAGAGGGCCCTGGTGCGAGAGGCTCGTTAACTGAACTGCCCGGGAATTGTTCCATGAGTTTTGACGCTTTCAGTATTAAACCCCCTCTACTCTACTAGGGGAGTCGTCTACCGGTATATAGGACAAAAACCTCGTCCTGTACTATTGGTTTTCATGAACGGGATGGTATAGAGCATCGCGTATAGGTGATATGTAACAACTTCGAGCAAACAATCTACGTAGTAGGAGGATGGCACATCTACCTCAGGGCTAACACCGGCGGTATGTTGAATACCAATTCTGGACTATTTGCATACGATGATTCCACTTAGAGAGCCTTAAGATGGTCTTACCATAGTATGTCAATGTGACAATGCGGTATTATAGACGACGCTTAATTGTCCGGGGATACGATACGCATATTAAGGCCCGATAACAAAATTCTGACAAAGAATATAATAAGCCTTACGGAATAATACAGCGGAATTTATACATTTTGATATTTTTCCCACCTTGGAAACTTGAAATTAACCTCATGAGCTTTAATACCATCATCAACAGCGTTCCTAACCATACACCTTTCCAACACCTTTTGAACCATGACCTGGCTCCCAAAACCATTGCCCGAGTTTCACACCCGTGTCTAGTCGCTTGCACTAGTACAAGATAATGTGCGAGTTGAGTTTCTGCTCTTATCGAGCTTCCCACACCCAGTAGAACCGTTGGAAGCTTTGGAACGCCGTTATGCGTGTCCATGCACTTTTCGCTGGGGTATGACTCGAGCGTCGAGTTGTAGGATGGAATGTTGCTGGCATATATATGCTAAGGCAGAAAAAGCAGTTGGAGCTCGCACGTATGTTTCCGTACTCAGTTCATGTTCAAGAATAGTTGGTGTATGTCTCACATCAGCAAGTCTATATATACAAGTAGTGCAACTCTAGGCTAGAGGCCTGAAATGTAACCGTCTAAAATCGCAGGGATATCGTATCCCAATTACCAAGACCTTCCAAACAGAGTCTAGGCTATATGTTCCTTCGGTCCTCCTAAGCCGTATACAGAACAGCCAACCAGCTTAAGCCGGGAGCCGTTATCGGGCATCTGCACGCCCGGCCCGGCTCACCTCCGCAACGTTGTATTACGCCATAATCCAAAATCGGGTCAACCCGCAAGCATGCCGCTATTTCCCCTCACTAGCTAGTATCACTTCCAACTCCTCATTTAACCTACACTTCGAAACTGACACTTTAAAAGGGACATTTTAAAACAATTACTTCGTGTCTAACCAATCCGAATATCATCAATCATGGAGAATGCTGCTGCTTGCGACGTCGGGATCGTCGGCGCGGGTATCATAGGCCTCACCACCGCTTTGACTCTGGCTGAAGCTGGGTATCGGGTCGCTGTTATTGCTCGGGATTTACCTGGGGATATGACGACCCAGTGGAGTAGTCCCTGGTGAGTTTCCGCCCTTTTCTTTTGAAATTATACATTACGCTGAGAGTAGTAACAGGGCTGGTGCCGGGGTACTGCCGTCGCTCTCAGACGACCCAAGAGACGTGCGGATGCAGAGGACGAGTCTCAGGAGGTATCGGGCTCTTGCACGTGAAGGCCCGGAAACAGGCGTGCAGGTTCGCTCTGTCGACCAACCCACCCTCCCGGGGATCCAAACTAATTGATCCTGAACTACAGACGGTAAAGGCCTCGGAGTACTGGGACGACAAGGATAGCCGCGAGAACCCATGGTACTCCGAGCTCCCCGAGTTCAGAGCTCTGTCGTCATCGGAGCTGCCCTCTGGTACCGCCGGCGGCAACACGTACACTTCCGCGTCGATTAATCCAGATTTCTTGCTGCCATGGCTACAAAAGCGGCTCGAAGACCGATACAGCGTCCTCTTTGTTAGGGACACGGTCCCATCTCTTGCCTACGCCAAACAGCGTCTGAATTGCCAGGCAGTAGTCAATGCCTCGGGCCTCGGGGCGCTAGAGTTAGCGGGAGACAAGAACGTAGTGAGCATCCGGGGACAGACGGCCATGATCAAGAACGCCGCGTTCCGGGCTGGGATGGACAGGGAAGTCTACATCCGGCGGGGTAGAGAGTATACCTACGCCATCCCACGCCTCTCGTCCGGCGGGATCATCGTCGGCGGGATCGAGGACGAGAAGAGGACCACCTCGGAGGTCGACGCGGAGGTGCGGCTAGATATAATCAGGAGGGTCAACGCCATGTTGAAAGGTCAGCTGGAGGGGTTGGACGTGAAGCGGGACGTCATCAGGGATATCGTTGGGTTCCGGCCTTGGCGGAGGGGCGGGTATCGGGTGGAGCGTGAGGGGAGCGTGGTGCACGCGTATGGGTTTGCGGGGGCGGGGTATAGGTATAGCTGGGGGGCGGCGGCCGAGGTCGCGAGGCTGGTGGATGAGCTGGGTCTCGGGGTGAGGCAGAAGCTGTAGTTGTTTGCTGTGCCCCCGGATATGCGACGACTCGATGCTTTGGGAAGACTATCGAGGGGGTCGCGGCAAGTCGCGGCCTTGTAGTTTATACCCGTCTGTGAACCTTGTTTCATGCCCTGCATTCCCGGCTGGTGACGAGAATACATACCAAGATGGCCCCATCTTGCGTGTTCAAGTTAGTTTCACGATGGGACTGGGACCTTGAGCATGAACATGGCCAGCTCCCACGAATACCGAGCCTCGGTGGCAGCATGCTGCCTCCAAGGGCATACCAGACGATGAAAGGCAGGCTGGATAGACAGCACGGCGATTACAGCCAACTGTCGCCCAACCAAACGAGAGGGAGCGCCAACTGCGCGTCCCGACCGCGCAGTCCGCCACTCACAGACAACGGGACTGCCCAGCATTGCCCGCACAGCCTCCGCTCGTCCCGAGTCTCGGGTCGCACAAAGACACAAAGGGGACGACATAATACCCGGTGCGGGAAAATAGCCGACCCTGCGGCAGCCTGTAAGCTGCAGACCACACCTTTGTGGCGTCCCCTTGCGCCCGTTTTTCGCGGGGGAACTCGCCCCCGTTGGCGCACACCCCGCGGCCCAAAGAACCGGAGGGGTATTACCACCTTTAAATTTTTGCCTTCCGAAAGTGGGGGCCAGGGGGGATGGGTCGTGCCGTCTCCTCGTCATGAACTTGCACAGCCTGCCCTACCCCCGGCGCATTGCGCGCCCAAAAGAGCCAGGTGTTTGAACGGGCGGCGCGTCCTGCATTCAACGCATGGGACCCATTTGGGCCGGACGGGTGTAGAGAAGGGCGCATTCGATCTTTTGTGTGTGCATGCGAGCCGCGGCCGCCTTTCCCTTCTGGTAGTGGTACTCGATTGCTAGTCCATGCGACATGACAGGCGCAGCTTCCATCTCTCACCACCGATAATCTTCGCGGGTTTGGGGGTGCGGCAGGATGGCTTCCCCGTCTTTTTGTCTCACTGTCTTTTTTTCAACAGATATCCCGTAGCCCCTGGAGGGTGTTTCCTAGTGAGCGTGAAAGCCATGCTTGGTAGGAAGAAAGGGTGTCTTATTAGGCAGGCGGTTCGGTCCATTGGTCCTGGGCAACGGCCGCCCAGGGGTCCCTCATGCCCCCCGCGGACCGGCACTTGTTCTCATCGCGCGGCACCCTTTACCCCGCGCACGAGTACATTGCCTGGTGATGTTTGCCTCGCGGGCCACCACGGGTCATCGGCCCCGAAGCTGGGATGCCCCACCACGCCTCACCCACATGTCTGGATGCCAAAGCCACAGCATGCATTTGACAGCCTGTGCAACCATCACCACGGGCAGGTGCCGCGACATTGCCTCGGTCACACCAGAAATTCGAACACCCTCTCAGGTGGAATCGCTTCCCTGGGCCTCGGGGAACGTGCCCGATCAAGACAGCCCTGCCCGCCCCATCCACGTTGGCTGGGCCCCGCTGCGTCCGCCTTGAAACACCGTAGTTCACGCCACCCGGCGGCCCTCACCGGATTTATCACTGCCGCAGTGGCTTGCTTCCTGGGGCCCACCCGACTCCTCGACCTATAGTGCCAGCGCTCGTGTCAAAGAGGGAATGGTACCGAGAGAGCCTGAAGGCAACGAAGTCTGCAGGTAGGTTTTGAATCTCCCACGCAGACCGGGAGTTGGGGGAACACTGCCTGCACTGCCCTACAATCTGACAGGAGGCATCTACTGCCCCTCCGGCACATCGTACCTAGCAACCTGCTCCACGGAGCACTAGCCCCCTCGCGGCGGCGGACTCTCCTCCCCGCGTCAGCCGCCCCCTTTATCCTCCCGCCCATCCCAAACCCCGTATGCGAGCACAAGAATCGCGCGGGGTGGAGAACCGGGTCCCAAAGAAGCTCGCCCCGCAGGGTGCGTCCACGGCTCCGGACTTGGCGCTCACGCAACCACGCAGCCGGGGGCGGGGTGGTGGGGCCGGCGTATGTGCGACGGCTTCTATATTCTCAAATGGGTCCATTTGTAGCGGAACCAAATCAATTCACGAAGCCCGGACAGGCGACCAATCGTGTCCCGGACGGAGGCGAATGCGTGGCCGTCGGGCACCGGGCAAGCAGCCTTGCGGTGACCGCCATCCTGAGTCATGCTGCTTGCTGGGGGTCGCCGGCTCTCCGCTGCGGGCATCCCGTGTTGGGGGCCAGGGCATGCATGCATCTCGAGGGCCAGGGCATGCATGCATCTCGAGGGCCAGGGCATGCATGCATCTCAAGATACGCTTCAGCCAATGGGAGGAGATCGGGCGGCGGTGCCTACAGGAAACGGGACGCCGTGCGACGGGCATAGCGTGTATTGCAGGCATTCCGCGCATGTCACTCCACGACACTCTCGACAAGGATGTCAAACTCAGATGTTATGTAGATGCCGGTTGTGCTCGAGCCTTGAAGGGATGTCGAAAGCGGGGTGAATGCAAGCGCTATGCATATGGGCATGCCCCGCGTATTACTGAGGACGGCTGCCGACTCTGCCATTTTCGGAGCGCCTGGCTACATCTGCTTGCTCGCGGCGCGCAGTCGTTCGATGGGACAGAAGCCACATAACAAGGCAACCGAGATGATTAGGGCGATGACTTGGTGCCAGCAAAGCAACAAACTTTGCGTCTTATGCATGTTGTTCTGTTCACGGCGCCTCGGGGCATGCTCTGCGCGGGTGCGCATCTCCACTGCAGCAAGACCATACTCAGCCAGCCAGGCACTAGCAGCCATAACAGGCGCAAAGACGAGCTGGGTAGGATACAGCCACAAATTCCGAGTAACTGAGATCCCTCGAACGTAGGAAACAAAGGGCCACTGGCCCGAGACGATACTAGGGCTCCTGGGTGTGATGACAGCCCAGAGCCCCCCATGAAAGCCGCGAACCATTCAAGCACTGGCATGTTCAAAAGCTAACAAACGATGTGGCACTTGCCTAGAAAGAAAGGTGTATAGGAAGGGTGATGAATAGCCACCTCATGGGTGCTGACGTGCCAGGAAGAAGTCGCAGTGCTCGGGAACGATATGGTGAAAGTCCGGCGCCCTGATTGGTTGACAGGCGTAGCATGCAGGTGGACGTCCATAAAAGTCCCGGGGCATCCCTCTCCCCGTCACTCAGCCCCTACCCCCTCTTCTCCCTTTTCTTCTCCATAATATGAAGGACCATATCAACTGCGCCAATCCACCCCTTCCATTCACGTTCCATCATAATAATCCTCTTGGAGGACTTGCACTTGACTTAGACCACTTGGCCCACCACGTTCCGCCTATCACCCCGTCCGGCCAACCATCACCGTGACAGTGACGGCAATCATTAGGACGCAAACAAATGAATGCAGCTCACTCACCTGGAACACCCCACCTCGCCGTCCATCCTTGGTTGTCTTCCACTTGACTCGACTCGAGCCACTTGGCCCACCATATGCATCCTTTCCCACCTGCCAAGTCCTCCATCACCTCGACAGTGACAATACCTTTGCCATAAGCGATCAAGATCAACTCACCTATACCGCCCCGATATCACCTCCTCATCAACGTCGCAACCCCCTTCCATTCTCCAACCATCATGTCTGCCGGCCACAAACCCCAACTACCCCGCCCGCGGCCTGGCACCAAGTCCCGGCGAGAACTGTCTGCTTCTCCTGTCCCCGCTCCAGCTCCAGAAGAAAACACGGAACCCCGCCGTCCCAGTAAAACGCACTCAAAGGAACAGCCATCTCCTCGGACGTCGGCATCGCCCCAAGATGCCCCTCGTCCCGGGAGCCCAAGCCGGCGCGACGACCTCCGGTCAGTGGGCGCGTGGTGCGACGACATCCCCGCGGAGCGCTACACCACTCGGATAACCCTCGACGCCGAGGCGCGAGCGCAGCACCTCCCCCGCGCGCCGACGCCTCCCAGTCCGCCACACGTCCGGCGCCTGGATTCCCCAAACCCCGCATTCCTCGCATACGACACCGAGTTCCGCGTCATCGAACCGGGTGAGGATGACCGCGTGGGCAACGCATGGTACATCGCCAGACAAGCCAAGACAAGCAGGCAGCGTAAGTCGCAACCCCGTTCACTCCACGCCCTAGCCCTATCCACGTGTCAATGGCCCTGGTTTCCAGGAGGCCGGCCATAGATTGAGTTGCTCGCACCCCGCACTCACTAACGGGATATAAAGTGGAAGACGCACTCGCGCACATCGCCCGCACGCGGCTGCCCCGAGCGGACTGACGCCCCGCACCACCAACCTAACACCGCGAGGAACTCGGGGATTCTGGGGATTGGCGTTTCTGGTCGTTGGCGTCAGGGATTTCAAGAGAAAAAACAAGATTGAGATATCGGCGATAATGGGGACTGGGTAACTTGATTCATTGACTGAGATGGAGGCGATGGGGCAGGCTGTCGGTCGTCCTGCAGGACAGGAGGCCGACGGAGTGAGGTTCACTTTGGTGGGGTTGGTTACATAATGACTGGGTAGCCAATAAAGCGCGCTTATTCTTTTTACAAGATGACGAAACTCGAGGCAGAGAAGCGCGTCAAGCGAGCGACAGCCAATGAGCTTACAAAACGTACCCATTTCTTATGTAATACAATCTTTGTATCCTGCGGGCTCTGGAGAGCGCTGCTGCCTGCAAGTGCGGTCGTCGTCGTTTTCGTTCATGTCCTCGGCATTGATTCGCCAGGGGAAACAGCAAAACGAGGGTAGGTTGGGCGGAGGATCCCACTGATCCTAACCACCCCTCAGTGAAGCAGAAACAGTATATAGAGGGCCCGGGCCATCCTCCCCGAGTCCGCCCTTAGTGTACTTGTAGACGCCCGGATCCTTACATAATACAAGGCCCACGCCCATGGCGGCATCCCGGGCCAAACGGTGCCGACTTGCACGGTAACCTACCCGATCGGGAAGGCAGAGCCCATCCGTCTCCAGAGTCGTCGTCATCACCCTCCTTGCGTGAGAACGTGGGGCCCGACCTTTCCCCCCTACTCCCCTCCCTCTGTCCCACGTTCTTTTGTTTGGAGGGGGTATAAGTACCGTGACCTTTTTTGCTTGTGAAACTGGTGATTTAATACGTAGCCGCAGTCCCTTCCGTCTATTGTTATATGTTATGTACCCCCAACCGCTCCTCCCAAAGGCGAAAAAAATAAAAATAACAGCAGAAGCGAAACGACAAGAAGACGCCCTTTTTCGACCCTCGTGTGTTCTTTGTTACAAGAAAAGAAGACTCCATTTTTACACCCTATTTCGCCAGCGACGAGGTTCCCACCCTTTCTCCAATCTCCGAAAAAGACGTGTATTATACTCCACTCCGCGATACCAGTACAAAGAGAAACGGCTAAACGAAAGACGTAAAGAAGAGGCGCGACAGAGATGGCATGAGAATGAAGTTGAGAGATTGAGGGAGGGGGAGAGGGGGAGGGGAGATCACAGCTCAGTTCCCGCGCCAGGAACTCGCGCTGGGGGACCGGAGCTCGCCCTCAGCCTGCGACACCTCGCTCCGGCCCGCGTCCGGCGACGGCAGACCCCCGATACTCGCCGCCATCAGCCCCGACATGCCGACCGCGGGGTGCATGGGCGACGTCGAGGCGGTAGACCCCCTCCTCGACCCCCTCCTCTTCGCCTGCTGCAGCTGCTTCTGCAGGAACCTCGGGTCGCAAAGGAACGCCATCCGGCCCCCGCGCAGCCGGTTGAAGAACTGCAGGTCGTCCCGAACGTCGAGCATCGCGGCGTTGAGGTCATACCCCTCGCCCGTCTGCTGTGCATTCCTGCGCTTGAACCAGCTGGGGATACACGCGCGGATCCACGAGTCGGGGACGAGGCGGATGATGATGCCGACGGGGATGGAGAGGGCGCCGAGGACGAGGGAGATGCCCCACTGCGCGCCAGTGATGCGCTCGACGGAGAAGGCGGTGGACCCCACGAATATGATGAGGACCTGCCCGGCGACCATGATTGTGGCCATGAGCATGAAGAGGTGGTTCTTCATCAGGCCCTCGAAGATGTTGAGCTTGTTGTCGATGCGCCGGCTGTTCACCAGCTTGAAGATCTGCATGAACACAAACGTGTTGAAGATGAGCGTCCGCATCTGGCCGTCCGGGTAGTGCAGGAAGTGCGGGCCGGCAAAGTACAAGATGAACGTCACGACGAGCTGGAAGATGGACTGCCCAATGATCATCTTCCACATCGTCAGCGTGATGAGCGCCGCGCCCCGCGACTCCGGCTCCCGGTCCAGCATGGTGTCCGTCGGCGGGTCCGTCGCGAGCGCCAGCGCCGCGAAGGTGTCCATGATGAGGTTCACCCAGAGCAGCTGCACCGCAGTCAGCACCGACGCCTCCTTGTCGCTCGAGACCGCCGAGACAAAGGTTAACAGCACGGCCGTGATGTTGACCGTGATCTGGAACTGCAGGAACTTCTTGACCGCGTCGTTGATGGCGCGGCCCCAGCCCAGCGCCACCACGATGGACGTGAAGTTGTCGTCGAGGAGGATGATGTCCGAGGCCTCTTTTGCAACTTCGGTGCCCGTGATGCCCATCGAGAAGCCCACGTCCGCCGCCTTTAGCGCCGGCGCGTCGTTCGTTCCGTCGCCCGTCACCGCCACGATCTGCCCCTGGGACTGCAGCGCGCGGACCAGGATCCGCTTGTCCTCCGGACTCGAACGCGCGAGGACGCGGATGTCCCTCACGACGTTGTCCCGCTCGATCTCGTTCATGCGCCGGAACTCGACGCCCTCCATCACCTTGCCGCCGTCCTCCAGCAGCCCGCACGCCTTGGCGATGGCCTTCGCCGTCTGGATGTTGTCGCCCGTCACCATCTTGACGCCGACCGACGCCCGCGCGCAGTTCGCCACCGCCTCGGGGACGCCCTTGCGCACGGGGTCCTGGATCCCGACGGCGCCCACCCACGTCATCTCGCGGAAGACGTCCTTGAACTCGACGCGGTCCGACTCGTCGCTCGCGGACCGCGACCGCGCGGGCGGCCACCGGTCCACGTCGCGGAAGCACAGACCCAGCGTGCGCAGCGAGAGCGACGCGAAATTGGAGATGTCGCTCTGGATGAGGGCGTGGCGCGTCTGGTCGAGCGCCGTGGAGTGCAGCCCCCGCGTGGGCGAGTCGAGGGCCGTGTGGCACTGGTTGAGCAGGATCTCGGGCGCGCCCTTGACGAAGAGGCGGTACTTCTTGTCCGGGAGCTGGATGACGGCGCCCATGCACTTCCGGGACGAGTTGAAGGGATACATCTCAATGATGGGGTGGTTCGAACGCATGATCTCGAGCGACTCGAGGGCGAAGCTGTTCTTGGCCCAGTCGAGCAGCGCCGTCTCCGTCTTGGTTCCGATGAAGGCCTTTTTGCCGTTTTCCTCCCCCTCGAAGGCCGTGGTGTTGATCCCGATGGACTGGTTGAGGAGCTGGCGGAAGTCGTCGTGGAGCTTCGGCGCGAGTGAATTCGCCTGCACGAGCTCCCTCTGGGACGCCGCGTTTTTGACCCCCGCCTCCGCCTCGGTGTCGTCCGCGCCCTCCATGCCCAGCTGGTCCAGCACGTTCTGGTCCCCAAAGCCGAGGGACCCGTTCCCCAGCGAGCCCGCCACCACCGTCATCACGTTCTCCGTCAGGGTTCCCGTCTTGTCGGAGCAGATGACGGTCGCGTTCCCCATCGTCTCGCAGGACTGCAGGTGCCGGACCAGGTTGTTCTCCTTGGTCATCTTCTTCGTCGCAAAGGCCAGCGCGAGGGTGACGGCGAGCGGCAGGCCCTCGGGCACGGCCACGACGATGATGGTGATGGAGGTGATGAGGATCTTCATGAAGTCCTGGCCCTTTTCCTCGCCTGTGGCGGTGCTGCCTCGGAGCCGCACGAGGAACTCGATGAAAAGGACGGTGAAGAGGAGGAGACCGGCCGCGGAGCCAAGCTTCGCAATGTATCCTGGGGTCGGATTAGCACTGGGACAGTGGTATCCATGGGAATCACGCCCGTCACTTACCTGCGAGGAGGTTGAGCTTCATCTGCAGCGGGGTCAGCTCGGCGTCGTCGCGAAGCGAGAGCATGGTCCGTCCGTGGGAGGAGTTGGGACCGACGGCAGTGACGAGACACGTGCCGACGCCGTCGAGGATCTTGGCGCCGGAGATGATGAAGGGATCCATCTTCTTGATCTTGTCGGCCTCCTGCTCGGGGTTCTGCAACGCCTTGAGCGCCGCGGCGGCGGGCGTCTTCTTGATGACGTCCGACTCGCCCGTCGCGGACGACTCGTCGCAGCTAATATTATGCCCGTCGATGAATATTCCATCCACGGGAATGATGTCGCCCTGCTCCAGCATCAAAATATCCCCGACGAGGACGTCGTTGATGGAAATGACGGATGGCTTCCCGGAGCGGACGACCTTGACCTCGCGGTCCTCCTTCTTCTTGTTCAGCTTCTGGAACTGGCGCTCCTTCTTCCAGTCGTTCGCCGCGCCGACGAGCGACACGATGGCGATGGCGACGATGATGGCCACGCCCTCGATCCACTCAACGCCGCCGCCCTCCTCGGCCTCATGGCCAAAAGTCTGGTACAGGCCCAGGGCCAGCGACACGGCGGCGGCGATGCTGAGCAGGATGAGCACCTTGTCCTGGAGCGCGATCCACACGAGACGGAGGAACGACTTTGACTTTCGCTCCGGCAGCACGTTGACGCCGAATATCCGCTTCCGGTCCGCGAACGCCTCGCCCGGCTTCCCGTGGTAGTGTCCGACCTCGTGCTTCGCCCGCGCCTCGGGCGGCGTCTCGGGCGGCGCCTGCTCCGGCTCCTGTGACCCCGTCGCGTCCTCCCACGACACCGCGTCGGAGAGGTCCGTCTCGTCGAGGCCGAGCCCGCTCTTTGCGTCTGTCCGCAGCCCCCGTTCTATGCCGGAGAGACCCCCGAGCGCGAGGAAGGCGCGCAGGTTCTTGGGGTTGAGGAGCCGCGAGAGGTGACCCGGCGTGAAGGCGAAGGGGTTGTTCTCTGCGTCGAACATCTCCTCGTCCGAGGGTATGGGGCGGAAGAGCTCATCCAGGGAGACGCGCGAGGGGGCGCTGACGCCCTTCAGGGAGGTGGCGGAGGAGGCGGCGTCGCTCGAGGGCCGGAGAATGTCGGAGGCGGACGGGGAGCTGGCGGCGTGGGACCGGTTCGGGGCCACGAGCTTGGAGTCGTCCTGCTGCTCGGCCGAGGTTGGGCTGTGGTTCGGCTCTAGACGGCGGTTAGACGGGCTTCGAGCTGGGAGCTCGGGGTCGTCTGCCACGTAGGCGGGCGCGCACCGGCACCTGGGGATGGGCAGACGGGGACAGGGGGCGCCTTACCTGCTGGGCTGGTAACCGCGGACGTGTCGACGTGGATGCTCGGCGCCCTCGAGCGCCGAGCTGATGATGCCCTCGAGTGCATCTCGGGCGGTTAGATTCTCGCCCTTTTGGAAGGGTGATGATGGCGGCTGATTGAGAAACCTCGACTCGGCTGCTTGTTGCCGGCGAGTTGGTTCCCCTGAGGAAACAGGTAGGTTGAGAGGTTGGCGGGTGTGAGGTGGAGATGCGTAAAGCTGTACTCGGCGCTTCGGGCACGAAGATGCGGGTGTCCGACGATGCTAGGCAGCGGGTCGTGGTTCCGTAGCTCGGGTCGTATCGTAGCTGCTCTGGCGGCCGGGTGATATCTATACCAGCGCCGCTGGCATCGCCTCCGTGGTATCTCGTGCGCTAACCCAATGCTCCCATAGCCTCTATCCCACGCAAAAGAAGACGCCCCGGTCGGGCGAGTCGGGCGGTGGCTTTGTTCGCTGGGATCATCCGTTGTCTCTGCCGCACTCGCCTGACTTGGTGGTTGCCGCTCTCAGAAAGCCGCGGAGAAGGGCGAATCACGACGCCGGGAACCTGGCAAAGAAATGGCTCGGTATTCCGCCCTTTTTTTTCTTTTTCTTTTCTTCGTCTCTTTCCCAAACCGGATTTGGTTGCTCGTTTCCTTTTCGTCCCTCTTTCCTCATTTCATCCCCTTCGAGGCGAATCTTGTTTTTCTTCATTTCGCCGTCGTCTCGCCCTCGCTTGGGGGGGGTGGGCGGCGGGCGGCTTTGCACTGCCCCAATCGAAACCTTGCCTAATTTTCCCGTCCGCTCCCTCTGATTGACGTTACCCACAAAACCGTCCCAGACGGGCAACACCGCAATGGCAGTGGCTCTCTCCCCTCCGCCAGTTGCCCCGCTTCACCCCCCGGCCTAGAACCAATTGGGAAACAAAACAATGAAGCCAAGGCGAGCTGGCGAGGTGCGCCGGCGCATGGGAAGTGCCCCAAGGCGCCAAACCTAATTATGCGGGACCCGCATGGCGGACTGGGCTCTGCGACTCTATCCGTTGCAGCACACACACCTCCCTTGCCTGTGGTCGATTTGGCTTTTAGTGGTGTCACGCCCGACGTAATGGGGGCGGGCAGTGCATGTGAAGTGGCTCCAGCCAAGCAGAGAGCGGAACGGCGGGCATGTGCTCGCTTAGTCACGCCGTTTTCCCACTGGAACCTGCCGACGCTGCGGAGCTTGGGTCCCGGAAGGGGGCGATGAAAGCACCACAAGGGGCGTGGGCCGAGAGAGCTTGCAAATACGGAGGAAGCCGCCCCTGGCGTCATTGCGAGGTCGCCCCTTCCCGGCTCCCTCCCCCCGGGTACAAGGGGGTACGTATCGCCGTATCGGCATCGGGAAGAAAAGCTTCTTCTTGTCTTGTGGTGACTTGGCTTCTCGTTTCGTTTCTGGTCTCCCGATCTCCGTTTGCCTCCGATTGGCGATCTGTCGTGTTTTTCACCCCTGTTCACACACCCCCCGTTCTACCCACAACTGCAAGGAAACCACGCCCCCTCCCTTCTAACTACTCATCATTGGAACCTCGTTCCTGTTTCCCCACAGCCCGAGTTGGGCACCGGTCGCGCGACTGAGCTTCTTTTTCTTTGCTTCGAAGTGATGTGAGCATTGGCGGGTCCGGTGACACGGGTTGTCGCAGATCCGCTCTGCGGGCGGCGCGGGTTCTCGCCGGATACGGACGAGGCAAGCCCGTTTCGTGAATCTCAGACAGCAGGAGTCAATGGAGGGAACACCAGAATCTCGCACGAAGTGTTTAAAGAATGGATGTGAAGCAGTCCGGGGGAGAACACCGTCGAGACTTGGAGGTTAGAAAAGTGTATAAAGCATCGCATGTTACTTTCATGAAGCCGATTGCCGGCGCATCTCAACATCATGACCTCAGTCCGGCGGTGTCTCACGTCTATCCCTCTCGCGCGGCGCCAAAGGGGAACTCGTCGTGTGAGAACACCATCCCTGCCTGCAGTCCCACAGCCCCGGGTCGGTAAAGCAGGACTAGCCATGCCGTCCGCCACCCTTCCCGCCATCCAGGCGCTCTCCTCGGTGCCCGTCGTCGCCATCACCGCCGCGCCCTCAGCGGACGACGACGACGACGACGACGGCCCCAACAAGTACATCCCGTTCGTCGTCTTCGGCGTAATCGCCCTCGTCACCCTCCTCGTCTTCGTCCTCTACCTGCTGTACGTCCCCCCTTCCCCACGTCATGGCCCTTGCCACCCCGTCACACGAGATGCGGAGTCCGTGGGCTTCATGCGAACTTGACTTACAACACGCTCCCACCCCACCTGCACCGCCTCAATCGTTTCCAGTGCCCCCCCTGGTCCCGTTTTTATTCTCATGACGACGGAACAAGACATCACCTGTCCCCACGACTGCGAAAAACCCCGCCACCTTGTACTTTGCTTTCAGGTGTTATGGTGGTGAGAGAGAGAAGGGGGGAGCGCTAAACGCTGGTCCGTGTTAGTATCATATCGAGGAGACGAGCCCGCGCAAGAGCTGCGCCGAGCGAGGCGGAGCAGGCCGCGCGCGACGCTGAGGGCCTGAGGCGGCTGGAGGAGGCCGTCCCGTCGGGGGTCCTCCGGCTCGACGACAAGGGGCAGATTCCGTCACTGGAGGGTCGGTCCGAAGTCGTTTGGTACGCCTTTCCGTACAAGTGCACCACCTCTCACAGCATCCCTCTCTCCCCTTCCCTTCAATATCCCCACGCAGGAAGCAAGGAGAAGTCGGAGAGAAACACTAACTAACCTCCTCAGCATCATCTGCCTCGAGAAGCTCGCAGAGGGAACACCCGCCCGCCACCTGCCGTGCCGCCACGTCTTCCACACCCTATGCATCGACGGGTGGTTCCGCGCGCGGCGGTATACCTGCCCCATCTGCATAGCCCCCTACTTTGTGTCACCGTAGCCCCCGCGTCGGACTACCGTGTGCCTAGGGACGGTAAGGCAATGGTCAAAATTTTTGGTGTTGAGTGAGGGTTAGGACCGGGTTACCCGGCGGGATTCTGTGACACGGGGTTGGAGTGAGGGAAGTCTGATCCCGGATCCCTACGGACTCTTGCTCGGCATCTCGCAAGTCCGCAGACTTCGCCTCGTTCATACCGGTATCGAACCCGCGGGCGTCAGAAATTCCCCCTTCCGTCTCGTGGAACGCGACTTGCCGGGGTGCCAAAGCACGAGACCAAGGCACGATTTCGCGTTAGCGCAGGGGTGGTCCGGCTGCTGCGCCCAGCTCCTTATATTACCCCGTCGACTCGTCCCAAGCAGCACGCCAGCCAGCGGAGCCGTTTACGCCCCGTCATCTGGACGCTGGCATCACTACCGGAGATCTTGGCCTCCTGCTCGAGAACTTATGGATGTATAGAACCCGCCATCCAACAACGCACTACATCACTAGATGCCGAGAAGCGGGACATTAGCACGCGGGAAGGGCCTGGGGCGAAAGGTGCATTCCTCTATTCACGCTACCAGGAGGTATCACCTCCAGAAGAAAAATGTAATATCGAACAGAACAACGTCGTCTAAGCCACGCCCCAAATCTCATCCGTTGGCCCCGCTCTACTGATGATACCTTCGCTGTCCGTTCCTTGGGATGCTCCGTTGTCTGGAAATCACACCGTAGTCCAAAGTAATCGGCAGGCTAGTCTCCAGGTCTATGCCGCGGCACCTTGGGCATTTCACCGCCCGGCGCAGCTTCACCGCCTCGTCGCGGTGGGCCCTCCCCTCGTCGAATGGCCTGCGCCCACGCGGTGACATGCAGCTGCGTGAGGGATCCAAGCCCCCAACCCAGTCCCCCCCAAACTGATAGCGCTCAAGCGGACACGACGGCGCGGCAACGCAGAAGCCTCGAAACCGTCACCGCCTCCCCCGCGCTAACCAAGAGCCCCGGGGGGGCGGGTCTATAACCTTCCCTGGTCAATGTGCAGGGTGTGACGAGTCCGGGTTTCTGGGCAGGAAACCCTTGAGCTGGATTTGGAGCGACGGCCTGTCGATCTGGCGCTTCCTCGGGTTGTAGTGCGCATCGACGTGGAAGACCGCGACGCCCTTCGTGGTCTCTACGTCGACGGCACCGAAGGCCGTGACGCAGCCGCGCGGCGGGATCTGGACCTTGCGGCGCCAGACGTTGCGGATGTTATACATGAGCTGGTCCCACGCCGTCGGGAAGAGACCGCGGACCAGGCTCGAGGGCGCGCGCGCGAGGTCGATGACGGTCGTGGCCGAGGGCTCGGGGTCCGCCGGCTTCCCCTTGCGGCTCGTCTCGGTCTCGGAATTGGCCCTATATTCGTCGCCCGAGGTGGCGGAGGGAGTGATGGGGGGGAGGCCGTCCTTGGATCGGTCGGCGGCGGAGGGGCCCGTGCCCGTGCCCGTGCCTGCGGCGGGCCCGCCGGGGATCTGGCGCTTGATGGCCAGCGCGACTTGCCTTCGTCTCTCGTCGGGGTCCTGCGCCATCACCACTCCGCCCTCCGGCTGCGCGGGCTGGCTCGGCGAGCCTAGGATCTTGCGGTAGCTCTGCACCGTGACGGTCTTCGTGTACTGCCAAAGGGCGTGGGCGACGGGCGCGGGCCAGAGGACCTTGTGGAGCATGTTGATGACGTGGGGGTCGACCGGCCGCATCATTGCCCACGATATCTCTCCATCCTTGACCGCGATGCTGCGTGGGGGCGTACGTTAGCACGCTACGATATGCCACTCTGCCGGAGGCGCACCGTAGGGGACTCACCCTCGTTGTGTCCACTCAGGAGGCGGCCTATTAGGACATGCAAGGTGGATGTGGCTCTTCCAAGTCCGTGGTTGACCAAGCATCGGCACGAGTTGGCGGTTCGACGCATAGGCACGATATACTATCCATGATACGTTGACTACTCTCAAGGTCAGCATGCGCCTCATTCGAGAGGGTCTAGCCACACTACCGCGCAAGCGTCCGCGCGCACCTAGGGTACGATACGTACCTTTTATATCCTTCATCATCTGCTTATTTTGCTGTAACTTTCTGAAGGCCGCTCGCTCTGGTGATCCCAACGGGTACGGAGGGGACTGCACTAGCTCCTCCGTGAAAGGGAACGGGAAGAACCGTACGAGCGGTTCCGCCTCCTCTTCCCGACCCCGCTGGTCATGTTCCTCGTACTCCTCATCATCATCTTCTTCCTCAACGACCTCGACGGATACTATCCCGGACACGTAGACTGCGAAGCAGAATAAGGCGATGCCGAACGATTTCCTGACATCGATAAGCATTAGACGGGTCTTTCAATGGTGGCAAAGACGAAACAGGATGCCATAGCCAGCAGAATTCCCACCAGCACATCCGCATTCGCATAGCTGACACGAAACTCACCTGAACGGACCGCGGCGCGGCTTCAGGAAGCGCACCCTCTGAACGCGTATCGTCTCGGGGCCCGGCCCACCGTGGCTCAGCCTCGCCGCGTGCTTCGCCGTCTCCAACGGCGCCGGCCGTAGCCTGCTCAGCCTCGCGAGGCGCTGCATCGTGTGATCTGGCGGGGAGGCGAAATCGGCGCGCCGCGCGGCGGCCTAGGCTGAAGAAGCGAATCGACGGGACGAGAGGACGCTGGGCTCTCGTAGATTAGGGATGGTTCGAGTGATGTCTCGTCTTGAGGCCCTCTAAACGCTGACGGGCGAGAACCCGCGCTGAAGAAAGATTCCGGATGGAAAGCGGCGGAGGGGTGGCACCGCAAGAGGCAAACGAGACAAGCGCGGGATTCGTGTGACGGAAGGCGAGAGGGGCTCGGATTCGGGGGCCGTGGCTTCACTCGTGAGGACCGATCGCGCGTTCGGATTAGGGGTGATAAAACAAACTGTAGACAATACAGGGAGCCGGTATGCGGAGAAGCCGGTCGTTGGCCACCCGAGGTCCCTTAACTCGGCCGTGGTGACAATTTTTGGTTGGGAGCGAGCTTACATATGCAATCCGGGGGCGACGGTTTTAGTCTGAACCACGCAGCCGGGGTCTCGTATCAGGTACACATGTGCTAGTGAGGGGTCCACTGGAGACTCGGTACTAACGACTACGCTAAACAAATCACGTGAAATTAATCTGTGCCGCCGCCGCTGTCAAGCTTCCTTGCTTCCCTTGTCTTGTCCCTTGTCTTGCATTTTAACCGGCATGTAGAACCTATATATGGAGGCGGGTGCCTTTTCTTGCGGGTTTGCGTGATAACTACAAGTAATGATATAAGCTTCTCATACTTCCGGGGAATCTTCCTACCCGGCAGTCTTTCCGCCTCCGTTCGCAGTAATAGTAGCCGAGCACCTCAAAGCATAGATATATCACGGGGAGAGTCGCACTTCGGAGGTCATTTTCCAGTATGGTCGTCATGATAAGGGGGCTCGCTGTCCCAGCCGTGATAGATGTGCTGCTTTGCGATGTGGTCGTTGATGAACTCTCGGAATTCAGGACTCGCTACTCTGACGTGGGAGCGCCTTTGACCATAATCGGCATGATGCAGGGGTGTTTGATTTTGATGTGGAGAGTGAACACATCATAGTCATCGTAGAAGACATCAAAAACCAGGGCAGTGAGCTGGTGCCGTGTTTGTGTCGCGAGAAAGCGTTTCTAGCGTGAGGGATATCGAGAGTGGGGCATACTATTTGAATAACTTCTTTATACCAAACCAAATAGTGGGGGTACGTTGATCGTAGATAGATGGAAATCCTTATGGGTTTCGCATCTTCAAAAGGTTGATAACAGGCTTGGTCGTGTCAGAGGCAAGCGATAAAACTGTCCATATACCACTTACATCCTCAATAGTGATCATCTTGGAACGGGAACCCGGCGTTGGGCGGGTCTTAGTGTCGGGGATGAGTGGGGACAAGACTACAGTTAAAGTTCTGTCAGCTGGTGCCACCCGCGTCTCCACTGTCATCCCTAACCTTGCGAAGCTATGATATGGGCGCGGAAGTAGCTGACTCAGCCACCTTAGCACACCTACGACGTAGCCCAACCTCCAAGCACAACGCATCCGAGTTCCCCTGCATCCCCGATCCATCAAGCCAAGACACAACCAACGAAGCCGTCACCATGAGGCTCTCAATAGCTGTAACAGCCGCCCTCGGCGGCCTAGCCACCGCCAGTTCCGAAGCCGACGTGTACCTCTTGCGATCCGAGTCTGCTCCCCGACAGGCCGCGCCCCCACAGCTCCAGCGCCAGCTCGCTAGGCTGATCTTCCAGCAGAGGCTCGGCGTCGACGGCTCCTTCTCGTCCGCTGCCGAGCTCTCGAGCCTCCCCAGCTCGGACGATGCCGTGTCACACCTTAACGCATACGGGCGGCCCGAGGCACCGCTGTTCTCTGAGGGCGGCGCTGCTGAGCCGTCACAGCTGATGGTTATCCTCGAGGGCCTGGAGCCGGGTCAGATGGGGGATGTCGTGCCTGGGCAGGATAAGGCGTTCGTTATCGATGAGGCTCCGAATGCTGCCGCGAATGGCAAGCTCGTAGATGGCGAGTTTGGCGCCGCCGGCGTCGCCGCGAGCTCGTGTTCCTTCGAAAGGGCCATCAACCCGCTAGACACGGACTGCTGGAGCGGATCCTCGTCTATCATCCGATACGATGCGAAGAAGGTAATCAACCCACAGTTCACGGAATCGCACTGCATCTCTGTCGAGACATTGCTAACTCGAGTCTCCCCGACAGGACAAGACCATCATCGAGGCCCTCCAAAAGGCCGCCCCGAAGCTCACCCGCTTCGCCGAGACGGGCGAGATGGAAACCACCCTCGTCCTCGTCCCCGAATCCAGCCGCAACTCCCACGTAAACAGCTGGTCGTCGCACCCCGCCGAGCTCCGCCGCCGCCAGTCCGAGACGCTCCTCTCGTCCGATGAGTCCCCCGTCATCACCCCCTCGGAGCCCACCAGCGCCGCCGCCGCCCCCTCGCAGGCCTTCCCGGGCCTCGTCGACCGCGGCTCCGTCTCCGAGTGCTACGCCTCGTACAACAGCTGCGTCACCGCCACGGGCAACTGCTCGGGCCACGGGCTCTGCTACGACCTCGCGTTCAAGGTCGACGACGACGGCAACGTGATCGAGCCTAAGGAGGGCGCCGCAATTTGCTTCTCGTGCCAGTGCAAGGGCACGAGGGGCGAGTCGGGCAGCGTGACGCGCTGGGCGGGCGACGTCTGCGACAAGGTCGACTACAGCGTGCCTTTTGCGCTCTTCGTTGGGTTTACGGTGTTCATGCTCGCCATTATCACGGCCGCCGTCAAGCTGGTGTACAGCATCGGGGAGGAGGACCTCCCGGGCGTTCTCAGCGCCGGCGTCTCGAAGAAGACGAATTAGAAGGGTCCCTAGTTTCCCTCGCGAGGTTTTGCTTTGTTGCTTGGTTATTATCCGCTCGCTAGAGGAGGGGAATTTCAAGATTGTTCTGCATTTGTTTTTGGGATTTGTTTTCTTGTTTTGTCTTGGTTTGTTGCTATATCTGTACGAATAGCGTGTTGCCGACCTCGGAAAAGGTGGGTATCACTTTCGGCGTACTGGTGGGAATACCTCTTTTTGAACTCGAGCGTGTTCGCGTCGGAAGAAGGGAGGGCGCGGTGTGCTTTTGGTACCTGGATAGCAGTAGATTGCATATTTCTAGACCCAGAAGAACACTGGCAATAATCCCTTCTTTTTCAAGACCTTTCTCGCTTCATCCCTAGTTCATCGGTGGCGTGTGACAAGTGTATGAAAAGGGGGTATATTAACAGCCATCGTACATCGTCTCAAACCGCAAGGTCTCCGTCGTCGTCTACGTCCCTTCCCTTCGCAGTGGGCGTCCCGAAGCTCTCGAGCCCCCGCTCAGCCGCAAGCTCCACCGTCTCCTTCGAAAGCACCTGCACGGCGGGCGACTCACCCCCCTCCAGCGCAGCCGCACCGCCCCCCGATCCCGCGACCGCCGCGCGGTACTTCTCGCCCGCCTCGTCGACCAGCCTCTGCACCTCCGCCTCCCTCTCCCGTATCTCCTCCCTCTCCCTCCTGAGCTCCGCCACCTTCCGGCTCTTTCCCTCCACCTGCGTGGCCATGCTATTCAGTGATGCTTGTAGGCCTTGCACACACTCCGCCATGGACATCAGCGGCGTGATCCTAGGTTTGGGCGCCGCCTCCTCGGCCTTCCTCGCGGGGCGCTGCAGTCCGTCCATGCCGGCTCGCGACTGCGCCGCCTCGAACGCCACGCGCCGCTCAGCGTCCGACTCGTCCGACTCGTCATCTGAGTTTCCCTCCGCCTCCTTAATCAGCGAAGCCATCTCCTCCCTCTTCCTCCTCCGCGCCTCGCGCTCCGCCTTGCGCCCCAGCGCCACGTCTTCGTCCTCCACAAAGTCCTCGAACCCCTCGTAGATGTTCTCGTCCTCGCGCACCAGGCGTGACTCGTCCTTCTTCTTGCTCGGCTCCTCGTCGTCGGAGAGGGAGATGAAGTCGGCCGTTTCGTGCGCGAGGCGGGCGCGCCGCTCCTTCTTCTCTTGGATCTCGGTCGCGGTGAGGATCCGCGGGGCGGCAGCGGTGGTGGGGTGCGCGGCGGCTTGGGAGGGGTCGTCAACGATCATGGCGCCGTCTAGCTCCGACATGTCGAGGTTCATCTCATCTTCGGCCTCGGGGGCGTCGGAGTGGGACGAGTGGCGCGGGGTGTTTGGGGTTGAGCTCTGGAGCTCCTCGAGGTATTCTTTGCTGTAGCGCGGGCGGTCCTCCTCCTCCTCCCTTGAACGCATGGCCAGATCTTTCAGCGAGATAGCCTTCTTCAGACCGCTCCCTCCGGTCTTCTTCTTTGGTGTTGTGAGGTCGGGGCCCGCTCCCTCGTCTGCCGCGCCAGGCTCCTCGTCGTCTTCCGCGCGAACGCCAAAGGATAGTCTCGACGCCGGCTTGCGCTTCTTCTGCTTAGACCCCGCGCGACTTATCGCCGGCCGCACCACCACGTTTCCTGTACCCTCCTCTTCGTCGTCAGCCGCGACCCTCGCGGAGGGTGCCGTCGCGGGCTTGTCATCGTCGTCTGCTGCCTCCTCGACGTTGACGCTCTTCCGAAGCCCGGACTGCCTGAACGGCTTGCGCGTTACTTTCGCAAATAGGGGTGCCTGTGAAGCTAGAATTTGAGAGGACAGTTAGCCATCTGAGGCGTTGACCACGAAAATCAGCATCGGACTCTGGCGCGGGGAGGAAAGCTCACGGGTGGAGATACTTACGGCTTGGCTCGGCCTCCTTGGCCGGCGCGTCAGGGGCGTTCTCCTGCTCGTCTGGGTCGTCGACCTTTATAACGCGCGCCTTGCGCTTGCTCCCAAACGAGTTCATCGTGACGGAGGGGGTTAGAAAGGCTGCTCTCGTGGCTGTCGCGAGCGATCGAGGTGCTGGTTGCGTCGTCGACGTCAAGAATTCGGGAATTATCTTATCTGCACGTGATCACGCGAGGCACTGTGTGCTTGCAGGAGCTGCCACAAATTTCGTCACAAGGCTGCGACGATTGGGGGCCAACCTCCCCACCAACAGCGAGCAGCCCACCGAAAGTCAACATGGCGCCCGCACAGCCTGAACTGAAGAAGGTATGGTTCCCCCGATCGCACTCCTGATGGCATGCGCCGCGACTTGGTCCCATTGGATGGTGTGGGGTGTCTGGGGAGCTTTGTTTATTGGGAGCTTGCGGCGGTGTCGGGCTTGGCTAACGTGCGCGTGCTTGCTTAGTACCTCGACAAGAGGTTATTCGTGCAGCTGAACGGAAGCCGCAAGGTTATCGGTGTTCTTCGGGGATACGATGTACGTTTTCGACTCTGCCTACCGCCACTTAATATGGCCATTGCTGACGACGCCGGTTCTAGGTCTTCCTGAACATTGTCCTTGACGAGGCGGTCGAGGAGAAGGAGGGTGGTGAGAAGGTCCGGCTAGGCATGGTGGTACGTTTTTGGCCCCTCGACAATCCACCCAGAAAGGGTCACTAACTGAATCCCATCCAGGTTGTCCGTGGAAACTCGGTTGTCATGCTCGAAGCGCTCGAGAGGATCGGCGGAGACGACAGGGGTCGGTAGACGAGGGGTTACGATACATGCTTAGGGGTCTGCGAATGCCATGGGGTCTACACGAGACGGATGAAGACTTAGCGAGCGATTACCACCGGGCAACAAGGCGCCGGCGTTCATAGTTAGGGGAACGAGCGGCTGCCGACTACGACGCAGGACACATTGCGCTGCCATGTCGAATGGGTCTTGTCACATACAGGCCGGCAAAGGACAGAGCTGCGGACATAGTTAGCCGGATACCCAATACGAGGTTCTCTAACATGACTTCCCTTTCGCGAGGAGCACTTGCATAGTCTCGGTCGAGGGAATCCTCCTAGCTGTCTCAATGCTTCCGTTACTCAACCGCCCTCAGTGTCCGCGATGACGGGTTACAACACAGTCCTCTTGTGAGGTTTGGGAAGGCCTGTTCTGTCTAACACCCATCTTTCCCTGCTCCCAACGAATTAGTGCCTCTGATTCTACCACTGCAATGCGAATCGCGACTTATCCCACTCCTACACGGAGCTCCGAAGGATTCCCAGACTGGGGCCAGCAACTCGCCCCCATGAGACGTCTCACGAGAACCGCGACTTCCAATTCGATCGCGCACGAAGGAGCCTGATTCTGCGCAACGACGTTAGGCCCATGGGATTCTCATCCTGATCTCACCCCCAGCATCTGCTTGTTACAACATAGTTGATTACTCGGAATCTTGTCGTCATCACGCCTGGCGCCCTGCAAGGTGTTTACGCCGCTGTCAGCTACGATAAGCCCCGAATAGAGAAGTATCGGTACATAAAGACGTGAGACGGCATCTACAGAAGCCTTTGTAAGTTGGATTTCGCCTCGGATAGAGACAACATTATTGAATTCTCCTCAGCTACCCCGGATCTTTGGGATCATGGGAATACACGGCTCACAATCTAGTTCGGTTTTAAATGGCTGTGTTAATGTTACACAGAAATATGGCCAAAGTATTGATATTGGGTGCCATGGCTTTGTGTGTTCTTGGATGGCACAGTGAGAGTGTACAAGTCGATGAGAGAGGTGGGTCAGACTGGCGATGGACATGGACGGCTTCTTGCTGAGTCACTCAAACTAGTACTTTAACTCCTGAAGAATGGCTATACTGGCTGTATTTGAAGTACCGGTACATAACTTTAGCATCCGGGGACCCCTGTCACACTGGTCCTCTCAGGCGCCTCTCTGGTTGACTCAACCGCGAACCACATTCACATGGACACTCGCGCAGGCTCATCTTCAGAGTTGATAGAACTTCTCAAGGGGGGCCTGCGATGGTGCCTTCTTATGTATAACATGTTCTCAAGCTAACCAGCGCTTATTTTGTAAAGACAGTGCGTCCCTTAGTGATTTCCCCTTTGGTGACTCTAAATTCGAAACTATAAACAGTACAGACTCATGGTCGTCGCCAGCGCCATTGGCTCTATAATTTTTTTTCTCGGCCGAAACTCACTCCCTCGCCACACCCGCGAACGCGCCGCCATCTTCCACCCCGCGACTAAACGGATCCTAAATATAAAAAGCACCAGATTGAATACTTCTCCATCCGCCCATAATCCATCTATCCTCACATCCTCGGAACGCACGCTTCTTTTACGACGACCACGGCAGAAGAGGCCAAGACAAGACCGCCTCATCAGCAACACCGACCTCACAGCGTCCCACCAGTCCTCAGCACATCCCAGCCGCAATGGCCACTGCCGCGGGCGCCGCGCCCGTGGAGGAAGACTCCAAGGTCGAGATCTACAAGGATGCGCTGTACGACGCCTGCCGCGCCAGCGGGACCGACCAGCGGCTCTTCAGCCAGCAGGAGCTGCTCGACCTCGGCGCCGTGCCGCTGAACGACGTCAACGTGCTCAAGGCGGTGCTGCAGCGGTTGAACGATGAGAGGCTACTTATTTCGTGCCAGGGCCCTGATGGGCTGGCGTTCAAGTGGCGGGAGCAGTCCGAGGCTGAGAAGTGAGTTGACTTCCTCACCACCCCCGATCCCCCAATCTCACCTACCACCCCAAAGTTTCCGTTCTTCTACTGGTTTCCGGATAACGGTGGCTAACCTCACAACAGATACAAACAGTGCGGCGACCAGGAGCAAGCAATGGTCTACTCCGTCATCGACGACGCGGGCAGCGACGGCATCTGGTCGCAGACCATCATCCGGCGCCTGCAGATGCACGAGAACGTCTTCAAGGCCGCCATGAAGCACCTGGTCCAGAAGAAGCTCGTCGCTCCCTTCAAGAGTGTGCAGCACCCCACCAAGAAAATGTTCATCAAGGCCTCGCTGCGGCCCTCGGACAAAGCGACTGGCGGGCCGTGGTTCACGGACCAGAACCTCGACGAGGCCTTCATCGAGGCGTTGCATGCCGTTATTTATGATTTCATCAAGGCGAAGAGCACGTATCGGAGGGGGGCGGGGGGCCCGCAGAGGCAGGCGCCGAAGAAGGGGGTTGTCAAGGGGGGTGTGGTGAGGAAGCGGACGGCGGAGCAGATGTCGGGCGAGGGAGGAGCTGCGCCGGCCGCGCCGGCCGGGAATGCCGCTGCGCCGGCTGAGAGTGCCAAGAAGGACATGCTACTGCCCATGCCGGCTGGGTACCTCGACTACCCGACGGTCAGCGACATCGCAAAGGTGCTCTCCAAGACCAACATCACCAAGACGGTCCTCAGCGAGGAGGACGTCAACAAGCTGCTCAGCGTGCTCGTCGCCGACGACCTCGTCGAACAGGTGCGGCTCCCCGGCAGGAAGAAGGCGTTCCGCATCGTGAGGCCCACGAAGCAGGGGCTCGAGGGGTGGGCGGTCAAGCAGGGGACCGCCGCCGTGGGGACGGCGGACGTCGAGGTCGGGCCCGAGGCGTACAGGAATGGGTTCTCGGATGTGCCGTGTGGGAAGTGTCCTGTCTTTGACCTGTGCGAGCCGGGCGGGCCGGTGGGGCCGAATAACTGTCAGTACTTTGAGGCGTGGTTAGGGAGGTAGCATAGGATGAAAGGGAGTGGGAGGATGGCTGGCTGAGGCAGCGTGTTTGGAGAGCATGGGGTTGTCACGATTATGATGTTTCTGCTTTGAGGTGGCAAGGTGGAATAGAGAAGACTCGGGAGGGGGGTAGCCTCCCTGCGTTGAGTGGTTGAGGGAAGAGACCTTGTTGTAGAAGGGGAGCATGGTGGAAGAATCTGACCAACGGAGTAACATCTCAGTTTGTCCCAGGGACAAGGGGACAAAGCTATTGCGTACCATAGAGAGCATAAAGCCTATAGCATTGATATTGACGACTTTAAAGCATATGGGCCGCGCCACGGGCACTCGGATCTCTATGTACGCTTCGAGGATTCGAGTGCTTGGTATTTCCGCACTCGCCCTCGTCGTAGGATGGAGGTTTTGTGATGTAACCGCGCAAACGCGGGTGAAATAGCTGCGAAGACAGAGGGCTGTATATTACAATCTTGTCCCGAAATTTGAGGCTAAACCTCCATTAGAGCCACGGTGGTAGAGTCTGTCTTAGTTGAGCATGGCTCGTCGATTCAATATGAGGGCTTCGCTTCTAAAGCGTGCCCAGCAGCCTTTCTTCCCATTGCCAGGAGAGACCCAATAGCTTCGAATATCATAAGAGCAATTGGCGAGTGAGCGCATACAATGAGATTGAGGGCCACATGAGCCTCCTAGATCTGGAAGAGGGATTGGGGTTGATGAGGCTCCCTCCGGAGACCACCAGTGACCTCTCGGTCGTCGTGGAGACGGAGACCCGCCGACGCTCCGAGTTCACAACGCAGCGGGGTCTCACACTCGTCAAGCTGCTGCCTCGACCTCGACCCCACCTTCCCCCGCGCACAGACCAGGAGGGACAAAGGAAAGCTCTGAGCCAACCGACCAATGAGAAGACCCTCGACGAGACCATCGAAAGACCTAGAACACTGGAGCAGGCACTCTCGCAGCATCGCCGGGCCTTCGCAAACATATCGACGGCTAGTTTTCCTGCAAACGCAATCCTCAAGATCCATCGTGAATCCAGCACTCGGAAATTCCTCTCCTGCCACCCCGTCTTGAAGCTCCCCATCTCTCCCACACCCTCGCCTAATCAGATCACCAGCCATGGCGACCGCGGACGAGCTCAAGGCTCAAGGCAACGCTGCCATTGCCGCGAAGAACTTTGACGACGCCATGTGAGTCCTGCCCGCACCGGCCCCGGTCTGCGATGACTTACTGACCCCCTCCAGCGACAAGTTCACCCAGGCCATCGCCATCCAGCCCGAGAACCACATCCTCTACAGCAACCGGTCCGCTGCCTACGCCTCCAAGAAGGACTGGGACAGCGCCCTGACCGACGCCGACAAGACGACGCAGATCAAGCCCGACTGGGTCAAGGGCTGGGGCCGTAAGGGCGCCGCCCTCCACGGCAAGGGCGACCTCGCCGGCGCCTCGGAGGCGTACGAGTCGGGTCTCAAGGTCGACCCCAGCAATGCCCAGATCAAGAGCGGCCTCGAGTCTGTGAAGAAGGCGATGGAGGGCGAGGGTAAGTAGACCTTGTACACCTAGCACCGGTGTTTATTACTCGCGACCTGTTCTAACGCATACCGGTATAGCCCCCGGCGCTGGACTCGCGAACCTCTTCAGCGACCCCAACATGGTCTCCAAGCTCGCCGCGAACCCTAAGACGAGCAGCCTCCTCGGCGACCCGGCCTTCATGGCCAAGATCCAGAAATTCCAGCAGAACCCCAAGGGCGCCGCCGACCTCTTCGACGACCCGCGCATGATCCAGGTCATGGGCGTCCTGATGGGCGTGGACATGGACATCGCCAGCCCCGGCGACCCGCGCTTCGCCCAGGCCTCGGGCCAGGGCCAGGACCAGGAGATGCCCGACGCCCCCGAGCCCCGTAAGCCCTCCCCCAAGCCTCAGTCGAAGCCCGCCCCCGCCCCCGAGCCCGAGCCCGAGGAACTCGACGAGGAGGCGCTCGAGAAGAAGAAGGCCAAGGAGGCGGCCGACAAGGAGAAGGCGCTCGGCACCGAGAACTACAAGAAGCGGCAGTTCGACGCCGCCATCGAGCACTACGGCAAGGCGTGGGAACTCCACAAGGACATCACGTACCTGAACAACCTCGGCGCCGCGCAATTTGAAAAGGGCGACTACCAGGCCTGCATCGACGCGTGCAGCAAGGCCGCTGAGGAGGGCCGCGCCATGTTCGCCGACTTCAAGACGGTCGCCAAGAGCTACGCGCGCATCGGCACGGCCCACGAGCGCCTCGGCGACCTCACGCAGGCCATCGAGAACTACAAGCGCTCCCTGACGGAGCACCGCGCGCCCGACGTCGTGAACAAGCTCCGGACCGCGGAGCGTGCCAAGATCGAGGCGACGAGGACGGCGTACATCGACCCGGAGAAGGCCGAGGCCGCGCGCGAGGAGGGCAACAGGAAGTTCAAGGAGTCGGACATGCCGGGGGCCGTGGAGGCCTACTCGGAGATGATCAAGCGGGCGCCCGAGGACCCGCGCGGGTACAGCAACCGTGCGGCGGCGTTCCTGAAGCTCCTGGAGCTGCCCTCCGCGCTGGAGGACTGCGAGATGGCGATCAAGAAGGACCCCAAGTTCATCAGGGCGTATATCCGCAAGGCGCAGGTGCTGCACGGGATGAGGAAGTACTCCGAGGCGGTGGATGTGTGTGACGAGGCGCAAAGGGTGGATATCGAGAGCCACGGGGGCGCGAATGCGAGGGAGATTGAGGCGCAGTCGCAGAAGGGGTACGGGGCCATGTACTCTGCGAGGGAGAACGAGTCGGAGGAGCAGACCAAGGAGAGGCTGATGCGGGATCCCGAGGTGAGTTTTCAGCCCCCTTCCCCCCACACGCGGCTTTACCTTTCCCTACCCCATCATCACCCGCCTTTCCCTTCCAGTGTTGTTGTTGTCGAGGTTTGAGCATATGCTGACTCGAGACTAGATCATGAGCCTCATGCAGGACCCCGTCATGCAGGCCATCCTCCAGCAGGCGCAGTCCGACCCCGCCGCCCTCCAGGAGCACATGAGGAACCCCGGCGTGCGGTCCAAGATCCAGAAGCTCGTCGCCGCGGGCGTCATCCGCGTTGGGAGGTAAGGTATCGTGAGCAGAGAGCCTCTGAGGGGAGCAGACAGGACTTGTGCAGGTGTCGATGGGGGGTGTGGAGGAGGGGAAACACGAGGGAAATACGAGGGAAAAGGGGATTGTAATGATTAGTATGACACGAATGGATCACATTTTTCATTGACCTTGTCCGTTAAACGAGGCATCTCAGGCGTAGGATCTTGTCTTTGGCTTCCGGGGGACTCGCGCAGACATGCGATGGCCTAGATCAGAACTGCGTACCTCCGGGTCACGTCACATATGCTAGCAGGGTCGCGAAGCAGGATACAGGATCGCACGTATATTAACCGACGGAGGAAAGAGGGTGCCAATCTAACTCCGTCCCAGACAAGGAAAACAGGACACACTGCCATCCCCTTCTCGCGCTCTCAACGGACCCGCCGCTTCTCCTCTAGACCTCTCGCTCTCGACACCCCATCCCCAAAGCCCTCATTTACACACTCAAATCAACCCAGCCCTCGCCGCCTCGCCAGCCCCCTCACCCACAACCTCCTCCATCCTCTTCTTCCCCCTCCCAATGCCCCCCTCGCCCACCCCCATCCTCCTAGCAACGTACCTCTGCGCCACGACCCCCACCGCGAGACCCAGCGTCTCCTCCACCCACTCCGCGACCCACTCCCTAGGATCAACCCCGCCGGCCTCCATGATCTCCTTGATCTCCTCGGGCGTCGAGACCGGCATCCCGTCCTCGTCCTCGTCGTCCTCGTCGGAACCGGGCGCGGGCGTCGCGGGCGCGGCGTCCAGCCAGCGGGCCCAGCGGGCGGGGAAGGCCTGGGACAGCGCCGAGAACTCGATCTCGTGGACGGGGTCCAGGATGAAGACGGCGAAGCAGACCTGCTCGTCCGCCTCCGGGCGCGACTGCACCACGCTGTCCTCCTCCTCGCGCTCGGCGGCCGAGGCGCGCGCGAAGAGCGACTGGTCGGCGGTCAGGCCCACGGCCTGCACGGAGAGGAAGAGGTCCGACGTGCGGACGGGGTTCGCCTCGCTCAGCGGCTCCGTCGCGAGCCGCCTCGCCTCCTCGATGCCCCCGTGCGAAGAGAAGTACTCGGTCGCGTAGCTCTCCGCCCCAGCCCGACAGAGCTTCGTGCCCTCCACGAGCCCGGACACGACCCCCATATCCCGCGGCGGGACGGCGGAGCGCCACCACGGCCCGTCGCGCCAGGCCGGGGCGTCGGAGGCGGAGCGCGGGCGGCCGGCGGCCTCGGCGGCGCGGTGCACGACGTGCAGGTCGCCGCCCTCGACCTGGGACATTACGCGCGAGAAGACGGAGTGGATGAGGGGGTCGAGGGTCGGGTAGCCCGCCAGGTCGTGGGTGGTGTGGATGTGGAGGCGCTCGTGGGAGGAGATGGGGGGCGCGAGGGTCTGGATGATGTTGGTGAAGGTTGGCATTGCGCGGTGGCGGAGCTCGTCGCCTGGGGTGTGTTAGTGGGATTCTGTAAGGGGTGCTTGTGTGTATGTGTACGGGTGGGGTGTGGTGATGTAGGTCAAGACTCACCGAATCCGCGCAGGACACCGACGTTGCCGCGGACCTGCTCCGCCCACTTCTTGGCCTCCTCCCGCTCCTTCAAGTCCTTGACAGCCGCCTCAGCCGTCTTCATCGCCGCGGAGGCATGCGTAAAGATGCTCCCCCACCACCCGCCCTGCTGCTCCCCCTGCCCCTGCCCCTGCTGCCCCTCCCCCCCTTCCCCACCCGCAGCGTGCGCCCGCTTTTCCCCCTCCTGCAGCTCCGAGCTCGTAGCGCTCGGCGTGAAGCTCGCCCTCAGCGACCTCGCACTCTCAACCGACTTCCTCGCCGCCCCTCCCTTGTCCTCGGACTTGCGCGCGGCGGGGGCCGCCTTGTCGTCGGACTTGCGGGTGCGCGGGGTGTGCGGGCGGGAGGGCGGGTTCTGGGTGCTCAGCTCGGACTCTAGCTCGGCGAGGATGTCGGCCTCGGGGGCGGGCTTTCCGGGCGTCTTCTTGGCGGAGGGGGCCTTTTTGACGTCGGGGATGCCCTCGAAGAGGGAGTCGAGGTCGTCTTCTGGGGCGGCCTTGGTTCGCTTGGCGGCCATTGTTGCGGTGTCTGGTGTTCTGGTTCTGGGTGCCTTTGAGTGGCTGGTTTCGAGTGGCGTACGAGCGTCTTATTGGTGATTGGGAGGGAATGATTAGGGAGCTGGTTTGGCGGTCTGCTTTCGTGGAGCTCGGTGATGTTGACGTCGGAGGTGTCCGCATTGACGGAGGTTGGAACTGGGACTCCGCCGTGCTGCGTCAAGTCACGGGATGAGCGACCCCACCTGGGAGGTGCACGGGGGTGGGACGGGCCAAAGAGGTCGCTAGACGGTGTAAACGAGCCCTGCTCAGCATCATGCCAGGTTTCAACGGCCCTCGGAACGCCGCGTCCAAAGCTGGATCGAGTGTCTCATCGCAGCTCCTCCTGCTCGTACCGGCCCGGACACACTTCTAATCCCAAGCCCTCCCGAAGTCTCCTGTTGATGATCCCAATACTGCGAGACGACTCGTACTTGCACAGGTGTTAGTCGCCCACCGACAGCCCCCGTGCGGGAGACAACGGGCACTGTGGGGAGGGCATGATGACGCTAACCAGGACAGGAACCCGCACCCAGAGCTGGTCCCGCCTCTCATTGGCCGGGGCCCCCCGTCTGAGTTCGTCTGCGAGTGCCAGCGCGGCGGCCCGGCCAATGAAGCGGCGGAGAGTAGCTTAAATCTCTGGTGAGCCGTTGGCTTACTCTTGCGTAAGCACCATCATCAGGGTACATGCGTATTCTCTGGTGATTATCGCATTGCCTTTGAAATGTACACGGAGGGGGTTCGCGGCGGGCGTTGGGCATGGGAGAAACGGTGCCGGCACGGGGGCTGGAGGTACGTCTGGCTCAGGTATAGGAGGGCTTCGGTTCTATGGCTCCAGCGTGTTTGTACAGTGTGCGTGGGTGCGCTGGACGGTCGCCTAACACGCATCAATTCGAGGCATCCGAGCTGCACAATCAAGAGAGGCATGCGGAGAAGACGATGGAATCAGGGAGATCGAAGAGAAAAAAACAAATCTTATTTGGCTCTCAACCCACAGAACACAATGTATACTAGATAACTCTTCATCGCGAATGCAATAGAACGTATTGAGGAGCCCCTTCCCAGACAATAGAAGCCGCCCACAATAGCCCCGTCGCACTACCCGCACTGTGCCGCCAGAGAAATTAGCAATGTCCCCGGCGGGCGGGCGGTAATACCCGGGGTACACGCCGCCGCTGTAGCCCAGAGGGGAGAGAGAGAGCGCAGAGCCACAAAGCAGATGAGGCTCCGGCGCCTTTTCGCTTCTGGCCTCATGCTCCCGACTTGCACGAGACCGGCCGCCGCCCTCGACATCGCCGCCCACGCCCGAGCCACGGCCCGCGTCATCTCGAGCATCGCGAGTGACCGTCGTCCAGAGTTTTTCTCTACTTGTTGACATTTTTCCTTTAATTGCCCGTCGCGCCGCGGGTCGCTACGGTCGTTTCCGTTCCGGGGGTTTGCCAGGGAAAGGTCAGTCTAATTTTCTCGCCTCTTGCTGGCACACATTACTTTCTTCTTCCCCTTGCTGTGTCCTTGCACTCCATCCATAGCACGCACGTCTTGTCGTCTCCCTGTTCGTTTGCCTGCCGTCGTTTTTGGAGTTGGGCTGCCTCGTCTCCTCTTGCCCCCTGCTCCACGGCGTCCATTCCGTCTTTTGCCAAACCTTCTCGGGACCAACACCCGAACCTTTCTTTCTGCTTTCTCTCCCTTTTTCATCCCCCCGAGCCAACCTCTACACGCGAATACCAACACGTTCCGCGCCCGCAGCCTCCCGCTTCACACGCGGCATCCGGACGTCAAGGCCGTTGACGCCCACTGCCGCGTTTTCATCATCCCGTATGTGATCCTTCTGGCTACTGTCAGATATTCCCCACAGCCACGATCGGCATCTCCCTTATTGGCACATCGCCTCGACCGCTCCTACACGACGCGGCAGGTCGTCGAGAGACATCGACCATCGTCTGCTCGCGCGAGTGCCGAGCTCATCGAGTTGTTCCATCTCACCGACTATCATTTTTTTTCCCTTTGTCAGCCCGTCTCCCTTTTTTGTTTCTCCGACGCCATCTCACTCGCTGTCGCCTCGAGATTTGGTGTCGTTCTCTGCCAAGCCCAATCGCAATCCACACCTCCAACAATCTCTGACCTCATCCCAGCCAACACCCGCTCCTGCCTCATCCTCATTCATCATTCTTATCATTGTTTATTCCACGATACCCTTGACGTAAATGTCTTCCCTCTTCTTCCCTCCGCTGCATCCGGCTCACACAAACCTCGGCGCTCAGCTCTAACCGACCCGCAGTCCTACACCTCTCACGGTCACGCCGTCCGTATCAGCAACACCTAATCCCAGCATCACTCGCCACATCCTCACGAGATGAACCCGTCACGAGGAGGAAAGGCCCGGCACGCCCGGGCCCGCAAGACCCTCCCCGCCTTCTTCGACCCCTCCGCCCACCCCCAAGACGGCCCCGAGGCCGTCACCCCCGCGCAGTCCCCAAACCCCCCAACTCACCGTACCCCCCAGACGGCCCCGCAAGACCGCAAGGGCATGGCCTCAAAGTCGCGCTCCTTCACCTCGGGCTTCACCTCGTCCGACGCTCGCAAGTTCTCCACCCCCTCCCCGGCCACGTCGAGCCGGAAGCGCTCGCGGACCACCGAGTTCGCCGACGCAACGCCGGGCGGGGACGACCCCGAGGCGAGTAACCAGAAGGGGGGCCACTCGCTGCGTAAGCGCGCGAGGATCGACTACTCATTCGAGTACATCGACGACGAGCTCGGCGGCCGGAGCAGGGCGCAGGTGCAGCAGGGGCGCTCCGCCTCGCGCGGCCGCAAGAGGAACGACGACGCCGAGGGCCACGAGGCCTCCGGCCCCAGGCGCCGCGCGACGGAGAACTGGCGCGGGGACGCGTCGCCGCGCAGGAAGAACCCCGCGAGGAAGACGGCGGAGTTTAAGTCCTACGCCGAGCTCGCGGACGACAAGGACGTCCTCGACACTATTGAGGTCGGGGGGCGGGTTCAGCCGGATGAGTCGCCCGAGCAGGCGGATGAGCGGAGGAGGGACGAGTTTCCTTCGTCTTCGTCTTCGCCTTCGCCTAAGGGGGAGGAGGAGGAGCCTGAGAGGTTCATGGTTGGGATTCCGCTGCCGGCTAGTCTGAGGGGTCTGGGACTTTCTGGGCTTACGAGGAGTCCTGAGGTTGTTGAGGAGGCGAAGAAAGAGGCTAGGGCGGAGTCGAGAGGGGAAGAGCCTAAGGAGACGAGGGAGGAGTTGAAGGAGGAGACGAGAAAGGCGACTCCCACCCCTGAGGTGGCCGCGCCTGTACCCGCTCCGGCTGAACCCTCAGCCGATGTTGAGAGTCACGGCGAGAAGGCGGTTCCTGAAGACGCAGCGCCTGTGCCGGCGGCTGTCGAACCCGCCGCCGATACCCAGATCCACGCCGAGAAGACGGTTCCTGAAGAGGCGGCGCCTGTGCAGGCGGTCGAACCCTTCGCCGATATTGTGAATCGCGACGAGAAGACGGTTTTCGAAGAGGCTGCGCCTGCGCCTGCGCCCGAGCCCTTCGCTGATATCGAGACTCGCAGTGCCAAGGCGGCTTCACCCGCGCCGTCTCCCCGCCCCGAGGAGGTCGAGCCGCGAAAGGAGGAAGCTCCTGCGGAAGCACCGTCTCCCGTCCCCGCGAGGCGGAATTCTGCGCCTGGTGTTATTCTTCCGGCCTCGAGCGGCCCTGAAGGTGCCGCGCCCGAGGTGTCCACCCGCCCGTGGAAGGAGTTTGAGGATGTGGGGCCGAGCACCGACTCGGTGCCTCTGAAACCTGTTGTGGAGGAACCTGTCCAGGAGGCTGAGGCTGCGGAGCCTGTTGGCGATGTCAATGCTGCTGGGACTGTTGATGTTGAGATGGCCGATGCTCCGAGCATACCTGAGCCTGTCGGACCTGCCGAGTCTAAGGCTGCTGAGGCTGAGGTTGAGGCTGTTGAGTCTGAGCCTACTAATACGGAGACTACGAAACCGGCATCTACGCAGCTGAAGCCTACTGAGCTGGACCCTCGGACTGAAACCACTGAACCGGACCCTCGGCCCGAACCTGCTAGGCCAGAACTTGCCGGCTCGGAGTCTACTGAACCGGAAGCTCTAGAGCCAGAAATCACCAAGGCCGAGGTTGAGAGCCTCGAAGTTGATACCTCGTCCGAGACGCAAAAGAGCCCCATGTCGGAACCTGCCCAGGAGGCTTCCGAGGCCACTCCCCTCGAGCTTACGCCTCCCGGTGCGGATGATGCGGCTTTATCCGTGGAGGACCAACTCCCCCAGGGCACCAAGATCCACACCGTCATCATCGAGACGGAACAAAAGCCCAAGCCCCCCGCCGAGGTCGAGCCCCCTCCTCCCACTAAGCCCTGGTCGCACCTCACCCCCCACCTCACCGGCCAGTGGACCATGCACCCAGAGAGCCGGCTGCCCCAGTCCAACGCGGCGCGGGCTTCCTTCGACAGCAAGGGCTCCGCCACCCCGTCGTCCAAGCCGTCCGCCGTCAACGGAGATGCCGCCGCGAACGGCGACGACGGCACGCCGCAGGAGCCTGACGAGGAGGCCGACGAGCACATGGAGTCCGTCGCCGTCTCCCCGCGGATCGACGTCTCCGCCATGGGGTCTCCCGTCCCGGAGCTGAACCACGCCACCGCCGCCAGCAGCCCCGCCGCCCCGGACGAGGACGAGGTCCCGGAGGAGGTCGAGGAGGAAGTCGCCGAGGAGCCGCCGCCCCCGACGCAGCGCTTCTACAAGTACCCGCGCCTCCGGGACCCCGACGAGTTCAGCGACGTGATCCAGCACTACAAGGACATGTCCACCGAAGACCTCTACGAGATGTGCGGCTTCGTCGACAAGACGCTGCTCTCGCTACAGGAGGAGTACCTCATGCTGGGGACCATAGTCGACGACTACGAGAACGTGGAGCGGCGGCGCGCGCACGACGAGGCGAACGAGCAGCTCGAGCGCCGCGGCGACAAGGTGTCCCGCAAGACGTTCGTCATCAAGGGGTACCGCGCGCCGATGACGGCCGAGGAGAAGGAGACGGCGTACCAGCGGCACCAGGACAGGGTGCAGGCGTCTGCGTACGGGTTCCGGTACGACGCGCACCAAGCAAAGGTGGGGAGGCAGGACCCCGTGCTGCAGCGGCTGAGGCACGGGAGCGACGACGGGGAGCCGAGGAGGACGCTGCGGAGCGACCCGCTTAGATCGGCGAAGGCGACGGAGGCGGCGGACGAGGGGACGGGGAAGAGGATAAGGAGGCAGAGGGAGCTGTTTGATCCGGTTGCGAGCAGAGGGTCGACGCCTGTGCCGAGGAGGAAGCGGGGGAGGGCGGATACGGAGGAGCCTGCCACCAATGGGGTTGAGAACGGGCATGTGAACGGGGTTGTGCCCAGCGTGCAGACTGAGAAGCGCGGGAGGGGCAGGAAGCGCGAGGCGGAGGACGGCACGGCGGCCATGGCGCCCCCGCCGGTCCCGAAGCGCATGCGCCGCGCGAGCACAAAGGCACAGATGGCAGCAGAGGAGCACGCCGAGTACGAGCCCCACACGTCCGTGTTCCCCGCCGCGGCGGAGGTGGTCGAGTCCGTAGAGACGCCCCGGCGGAACCAGCGCATCGTGACGCTCAAGACCAAGGGGGGGAGCCTCGGGGCGCTGGCTGCAAGGGCCGCGGAGAGGCCGGGGAGCTCGTCGTCTACGGGGAGCGAGGGGGAGTGGAGGGGCGGGAAGGGGAGGAGGGCGGGGGAGGAGGAGTGGGAGGAGGCCAAGGGGAAGAGGGCTAGGAAGGTTACGAAGAAGGTTAGGGAAGGGGGCGTCGAGGGCGTGCTCGTCCTGCCGGCGCAGGAGGATGCGGGGGTGAATGAGGAGGAAGCTAAGGGGGTGCGGAAGCCGAGAATCAAGGTCGTCAAGTCCGGGGCTGCTGGGGCTGCGCCGGCGGATAGTAGTGGTGCGGTGGGGGTTGTGGCGCCTGCCGCGAACGGGGCTACGCCCTCGTCGACGCCGGGGAAGGCGCGGAAGACGGTCGCGCAGAAGGCGAAGAGGGTTGAGGAGGGGCAGGGGGAGCTCAGCGCGCAGGAGTACGCTGCGCTGAGCAAGAGCGAGAAGATGAGCCACTCGATGAAGAGTGAGTATTTCCCCACTCCATTGCCATACCTTGTGTGGTTCTTGAACTAGAAGCTAACGGGGTAAAAGGCCGCTGGGCAAGCGGGTCGATGCAGCAGGCCGTCGACAAGCGCAAGGCGACGCTCGCGAAGAAGAAGGCTGCCAAGGCGGCGGGGCCGCCTGGGGAGGGGTCGCCGGAGGGGAACGCAGAGGAGGGGAGGGAGGGTGGTGGTGAGGGTGTGCCGGAGGGGGAGAGGAATGGGATCTCTTGGGTGGTTTGAGGCGCGGTGAGGTCCCGGCGACGTTGATAGCGGAAGCCAATCAAGGATTCGGCCGCCACCGATCCTTCATTCTGAACGGTGTTTCCAGCACCCCCGTTCGTCGATACGGATGAGAGTCGGCCGCCACCGACATCCGCGGGCACCAGCACACCAACCTAAACCAAGAACCGCCAACAGGAGGGGGAAAAGGAAACAAATGAAAGGGGGAACACGAGGAGGTGTCGCATTGCTAGGAAAGCATCATTAGAAGGCCCAGTTCGCGTTGTTTAGGGATGCCCGGCGTTTGGATTCTACTCTTCTTTTTTGTTTCTATTTCCAATTCCCTTTGTTGCTAATGCCGTTCTTTTTCGTACTTATCTCTTGTTTTATCGGTATGCTGGGGTAGGGCTGGAAGCATGGACAGCGTTGGTTGGCTATGCCGTTTGTTTTTTGTCCATTTGTTTTCTTTCGAGGGGGGTTAAGAGGGAGAAGCATGGAAAACAAGCATTTCGAGGATGTAATTGATTTGATCTTTACTCTATCCCGTGTCTCCGTGGCCCTGTGTCTTCCGTGTACCGTCACCGTGCTTCGCAACTGTGACTGTGACTGTCGAGAGATTAAGACTGCGTAATGACATCGAGCAAAGACCAAGAGTGTGTACTTCCGTCGAGGTTGCTTGCCGCCTTGCTCGACGGCGGATTCAAGTCCACCCCCCAAACCGCCTTCGTTCCTTCCTCACACCGGCTTAGGACTGTAGGTTACTCCAAGGGCAGAGTAGACGGCCCAAAACAAGAAAATAAGGCTGCTTGGCATTGATGTCCGGGACGAGACGAAGTAGAGGCGTTGGGGAAGACAGGATCCCACGTGTCTTACTCGGAAGCCGAGAACCAAGGGGACCCTCGTACCCTATTTCTATGGAGAATAAAGTGCCAGGCATGGTTCTCGGGCGACGCCTTTCAACCGGATGGATATCCCAAGACCCGGGCGGCGAACCCCGAACGGAATGGATGGCTCCCAGTAAGTGCGATCACGTCCGGAGCCGAGTAGAAGGCAGTGTTACGCTTGGTCTGCCGTGTCTGGGTAATCCTCACGGGCGGGCTGCCAGTCCCTGCGCATACCGGGAGAGGAAAGTTGCTCAAGACGGACGTAGCCCAGATCTGAGAGACGCATGACAACGATTAAGACGTCAAATGATAGATACAATCACCCACATCGCTCTTCCAGGCCGATAGCCGGTCCGGCGAGTCCTACACGAACCTATCGGCCAGCTCCTCCCCCTTCGCCCACCGCAAGAGATTATCAACCTGCTGCTGATACCACCCCGCCAGCTTCTCCCCCTCCACATACCCCATGTGCGGCGTCAGCACAACCCTGCTCCTCCCTTCCTCACCCCACGCCGTGGTCCTCCACTCGCTGTCCTTTGGCAGCGGCTCAAAATTAAACACATCCAGCGCGGCGCCCGCAATCTGTCCTTCCTTCAAGGCCTTGAGGAGGGCTTCTTCGTCGACGAGGGGCCCGCGGGAGGTGTTGACTAGGAACGCGGTAGACTTCATCCTCCGCAGCTCCTCGGTTGAGACGGTGCCGCGGGAGCGGTCCGAGAGGACGAGGTGCACGCTCACCACGTCGGCAGACGCAAACGCGTCCTCCTTCGACACGACGCGGAACCGCTTCTCCCCGTCCTGAAGCTCGGTGCTCAGCCCCATCTCGGCAGCCCTCTCGTCCGCGGCCTCCTGCGTGAGGTTCTGGCTCCACGCCACGACGCGCATCCCAAAGGCCGAGGACATGATGCCCGCTACCCGGGCGCCTAGCCTCCCCAGTCCGAGCGTGGCAAACACCCGCCCCGCCAACGGCGTCGCGAGGGAGGTCTGCCACTTCCCCTCGCGCATCGCGGCGTGCGAGCCGGGTATGTCGCGCGCGAGGGCGAGGATTAGCGCAACGCAGTGCTGCGTCGTGGAGTCCGGGCCCGGGGTGGGCGGGTCCGAGGTCCCGGCGACGGGGACGGAGATGGAGGAGAAGGCCTGGAGGGAGAGGGCGGCGTTGCGGCGAGAGGTTGTTAGGAGGAGCTTTAGGTTTGGGAGGGAGGTGACGAGGGGGGGCGGGAAGGGGGTGCGCTCGCGCATCGTGCCTGTTCAGTGGTTAGTGGACTTCGCGGTGTCGTTCCAGCGGATATGGTAGGGTGGAGACGCACAGATGATGTCAAAGGGCTCGAGACGCTTCGTGAGGGCCTCGCGCTCGGCGTCCGTCGTGTCCGGGTGGTCATACGGCCGGAGCGTGTCGCGGAACGTGGTGACCTCGAACTGGGAGCGATCCAGCGCCGCGAAGACGGGCTCCGAGACGTTCTGGTAATCGTCCAGGACGGCGACCTTGTACGGGGCCATTATGTCTGTCTGTCCGGGTGTGTCGGGGAGGTTGATGACGATAAAGGACTTTTGCTCCGCGGGTATTTGTTGGGGTGTGAAGTTGAGGCCCAAGAGCGTCGTTAGTCTGCTGGTGATTGCCAGGATGCAACTTGGGAACACGCCGATGCGGGAGGGTGAGATATAAAACGAAGTTGGTGGCTGCCGTTGCCGAGTACCGATGTAAGTGGGGGAAGCTTGGGGGAGTGGGGAGACGTGGGAAGTGCCCCTCACCAGCTCTGACGCCATTGAATAGACTCGTTCCACAGGCGCCGTAGCGCATCACAGGTACCGGCATCGGCGGGCAAGGCCACTGGAGAAAGGCGGCAGTTACAATGCACGCACCTCGCCCACATAGGACATACGACTACATGCAATTATATCTTACCCGGCTATACGATTATCCGGCCCTACATCTTGCTCGGCAACCTCATCCCCCCGTCAATCCTCAGCACACTCCCGTTCAACATCGAGTTCTCAACAACGTGCTTCACCAGCCCCGCAAACTCCACCGGATCCCCCGCCCTCTGCGGGAACTCCGTAGCCGCCAGCAGCCCCTTCCTAACCTTCTCGCTCATCATGGCCTCCATGGGGCTCTTGAACGGACTCGGCGCGATGCTCACGACCCGCACGCCGTACCGCGAGAGGTCCCGCGTCATGGGCAGCGTCATGCCCGCCACAGCGCCCTTGGAGGCCCCGTAGGCCACCTGGCCCTTTTGTGCCTCGTAGGCGGCCGTCGACGCGACGAGGACGACGACGCCGCGCTCTCCGTCGGGCCCGTGCGCGGGGGACTGGGCGAGGTGTTCGAGGAATTGGCGGACGGTGTCGACGACGCCGCGGACGTTGATGGCCATTACGAGGTCGAAGGAGGAGAGGTCGAAGGGCTTGCCTGTGCGATCGAGGATCTATCGCAGCGTCAGCCATGGCCTCAACCCCATATCGCATTCCCTCCCTCCTCCCATTCCAAGAACCCATATCCGTATCCGTGCAATCACTCGTAGAAGGGAACAAAGGGGAAACTCACAGTCCCCGGCGTCGCGATCCCCGCCGCCGGCACGATGCCCCCCAGCGGCTTCCCGCTCTCGTTAACCCACGCCATCGTCCCCTTGACCGCCCGCGCGATGCTCTCGCTGCTGGTGACGTCGCACTGGAAGAAGCGCGCCGAGGCGCCGAGCTCCGAGGCGACCTCTTGCCCGAGGTCGGCGTTGAGGTCGAGGATGGCGACGTTGCCGCCGTTCTGGATGATCATGTTTACGGTTGCGCGGCCGAGGCCGGAGGCGCTGAGTGTGTCAGTACGGGCGGGCCAGAGACGGGAGGGGACGGGAGTGGGTGGGAGGTGGGGGATGGGATGGGGGATGGCGTGGTGCGTACCCTCCGGAGACGACAAAGGTCCTGCCTTCGACCTTCATGGTGGTGTTGGTGGGTTGGGTGGAGGGTATCGGGATGCTGGAGCTCGCAGACTAGGCTGGAGTAGGCTTGGATAGGCGTCGAGAGATTTCCTGGAGAGGCTGCTGATGATGACGGAGTTCGAGTCGGACGCCCGCAGCACTTATACCACCACCCCGGGCACCCTCGAATTGAGCCTCGGCAGAGAGCGCGACCCCGGGTTCCCCGCGTCCCCAGCGACGTAGCCGGCTTGGCGCCCGCTTACGTAGCTGCCACAGGTATTCCCCCCCTCCCTGCCACAACGCTGCCTGCATGCGCGCTGCACAACCCGCTGTGCATCCCCTGTGCAGCTGCCGTCATTTGTGAGATCGGCGGCTCTCGGCCCCCACGCCAGCGCCAGCGCCGGCGCCAGCGGTGAAACGCCCCGAAACAGGTAAAGAGGCACAAGGACGTGGGTGCGTCTATTGAGGCGCTATCCGCATTCCTGTCTGTGGAGCCTCAGCCACCAGGGCTTGCAATTCCAGGGAGGCCGACCGAGCGGGCATCTTGGCGGCGGTTTCTTTCCCCTAGACTTTCTCAAGGCTTTTCAAACACTTCTTCGTGCTAATAAAAAAAGACAAGACGATTCGTCTGGATTCGAGCCGATAAAGTACTTGCCCATTTGGAATGGAAGAAGAGAAGGAATAGTCTTGGCATCTGATATCAGCGGCTGCCGCTCATCAAGTGACCCACTCCAATTCTCCGATCCATCCGTCATCCAGCCTCGACACCGCATCCCCGAGCTGCGAACGACGAAGCACGCCCTTCCAGACCCCGCGACTCGACCGCACAGCACAAGCTATACCGGACGCGCCGGCTCCCAGATAACATCCTCGCCCGCCACAATGACGAGGCCACGCGGCGGCTCGGCCGCGAGCGAGGACAGCGCTGGCACGCTGGACCAGGTGCGTCTCGGTCTTCCCCCGATACCTACGAGTACCGCGATACTAAGCCTTCGCAGGAGCTCGGGAGCATGTACGACTATCTTGCCAAGGTCATCCTTCTCGGGCCCAGCGGCAGCGGAAAGTGAGTTCTCCCCTCCTTTCCCCCTCTTCTCCTCTCCCCTTTCGCCCCCGCTCGCGCTCCCTCTTCCCGGGGCATCTACCCTGCTGGAACGGAACAACCAAGGGCGCAACGAAGGAGGGATGCACAACGACGTGCTACGTGTCAAGGAGGAATGCTGACGGAGCGGCAGATCCTGCCTGCTGCATCGCTTCGTCAAGAACGAGTGGCGCGTGCTCTCGTCGCAGACCATCGGCGTTGAGTTCTCGAGCAAGATAATAAAGGTCGGCACCGGCGCGCGGCGGAAACGGATAAAGCTGCAGGTACGAGCCACCGCCCCCCACAC